>JBBYHL010000022.1:3912133-3922651 GCA_038381835.1 Adansonia madagascariensis | reverse complement strand
ACATTTCATTTTCCATGCGGTGAATGCACAATCACACTAGAGGATGTTGCACTTCAACTGGGTCTACCAATTGATGGGAATGAGGTATCAGGGGGAAGTCTGTATACTGGAAGGCTTTATTCGAAGAATTGTTAGGCGTGATCCCTCCCGAAAACTTCCTTCAGGGCTCAACTATCAAAATGACTTGGTTGATAGAAATGTTCATTATATCCCTGAACATGCAATTGAAAGACAAATGGAATCCGCTACTCGAGCATATATTTTACGCGTCATTGGTGGAATGTTAATGCCCGATAAATCTAAAAATCGGATACATTTGATGATCTTCCACTTTTGGCAATTTTGAATGAAGTAAGGAAGTATAGTTGGGGTTCTGTATGTTTAGAGTTCTTGTATAGGGAACTCTGCCGTGCAACAATTAGGGCGACACATGACATAAGTGGCTGTTTAATGCTGCTACAGTCATGGGCATGGTACCAGCTTTCATTTCTTACGCCGATAGTTAGAGAAAATTATGTATATTCCCTTGTGTTAAGGTAATAAACATAAGTATTATATTTATTCTTCGAGAACTTACATTTGCATGCAGATTATTCATATTTTATATGTATTTGAACAGATGGTGCAGTCTGAAGCAGTTTGGTCATACAACTACGGACGTTGAAAGCATTAGAGTACGACTGGATCGCATGGGACATAATACGGTAAATTTTGTAATAGTTTACCTTAAGTACATGCATTTTTAAGTTAACTTATTGCATATGATCAGTATTAATTTTTGTCTATTATTTCACAATTTTCTATGAAGGCCATATATTGCAGATGAAATTGTGGAATGCCTCCCATTAGAAGTCTTCCAAAATAGTCACATATGGAAAACAAACACAACATTAATATGTTCTTAGATTATGGAATGGCACCAGCCGGATAGGGTCTTCCACCAATTTGGGATGTAACAAGCAATCCCCTAACCACTTGTGAACCTTGACGAAGTTCACAGAGTTGATATGCCGGTAATCATGCAGAAAACTGGGCTAAAAGGCATTCAAACCGAATTCGGTTTTGGAGAAAACGTTCTAGACGAATTTTTCAGGGTCCTGAAATTGTGTACAACAATTTTTCACCATTAGATGAATACATCAAATGGTTTTATACTTACGACCGATCATTTATTTTCCCATTGTCGGGACTTCAGGATGTGAGGAGTAGCTCACATTATCAACAAACTTCAAATCCAGACCCTCTTATGGAGCTTCATAGGCATAATCGAAGGCATGGAATTAGTCGGAGGATGAATTAACTTATTTCAACAGAGGTTAATGATACCAATCAACCTATTTCAAATGGCCCCTACACCAATTACAATAAACATATTTTTTTCCTCAAACTATCATACCGAATAAAATCCCAAGCAAGGGGTAATTTTAAGTCAAGGGCATCCCTTCCAATTGTCAACATAAAGGCATGTTGCGATGGACAAGATTATATAATCATGTCAAAAACATGTAAACATGTCAACACGTACATGATAACACATTTAAATCATTATAATATAATGTGTCATAAATGTATGAAATAGGATAAATTTGTCAAGACATACATGTTAATGTGTTTAAAATAGGATAATGCAGCATGCAAATAAGTCAATATATATCCGTTAACACATTTAAAACACAATAATTTAACATATAATAAATAGTTAGACATGTTTAAATTAACACTTTTATATATAAAATACATTAATTTTTAATATTATTATATAACATATAATTATAAACATTATTTTAAACTTTTAAATAAAATAGCTCTTTAATATATAATAAGTAAAACTATTTTAGGTATTTAATTTAATATAGCTATGTTCATTTTACTTTAGTTAATAATAATAACATAATTATTAAAATAAAAGATAAGTAAAGCAAATTTAATTTCTCCTTATAATATATAAAATTCAATCATATCATATATATAAATAATATAACAGGGTACAAGTTGACTGTGTAAACTCTATTGACATGAATGTTATGTGAATAATTATTATTATTACACGTTAGTCAAATGCTAATTTATTTATTATTTTAAAATTTAAAATAACAAGATTATGTTTATTAAATTTTTAAATTTATCTATTTAACTAAGTTTTTATTTTTAAAATATCATCTAAATGTGATTAGCTCTGAATTTTAAAATTAACCTTATCTTAAAATTAAATTAGAATAAAAATTTTAACTTTAAAAGTTAATCTTATTTTGTTCAAATTTCATTTGAAATAAAATTTTAAACTTTAAAAGTTATCAAAAGTTTATCAAAATTTTAAACTTTAAAATCTTATTTTATTTAACTAATTTAGTAAAAGGTAATCTAATCATTAAAAATTATCTATGTACTTCGTTCTTTTACATTAATTGTTTATACACTTTGTTTTTTATATTTAAATTTTAAACTATATTTATATTTAAATTTAAGATTAAAAACATAGGCATTATCTTCACTTTGAATAAAATATATTTTAAAATAATTTCATATCTAATCTATTATTTGAAATAGTCAAATAACTAATAAGATAAAACATTTTTTAAATTTGGTAATTTAATTGCTTTAAATTGCTAGATTTGATTTTATTTTGTTTAGCTGTGAAAATATTTTTAATCAAAGTTCTTTATCTTTCAATAAGTCCTAACAAATTGTCACGCCAATCTTTTAAGTATCTTATATTTTCAAAAAATATATATATAAGAAAATTTCTATTTATTTTTTAATATAAGTATTTTACTTAAGTGCACGTTGAATACAAACTTTAAATTTTATATGTTTTTGTTCATATATTTGTCATCACCCTTTGCTTTTGGTAATTAATTCACCTTCGACAAGTCAACTTAAGGTATGTTCTATCATATCTATACTATAGAAACTATTCTTCAATTCTCTTTACAATTTATATTTTGTTTTTTTTTTTCTATGCTTAGATATCTTCAAAGCCAAGGAATATTGTATTTATATTTAAGAAGTTGATCTTGCAGTTTTATACTGCATGATTATTGCAGTTCCTAGTATGCTAAAATAATAGAATAAGAGATCTTGATTTTCAATGAAACAAAAATCTTTACACATATATATATGCATTGTAAATAAAAAATTAGGAGTAATGAAACAATTGTGAATAAAACAATTTTAAATATTCAGACACATAAATAGGACACCCTAATGTTCACTAAATTTGAATTAAATTAAACATATGACATAATTAAATAAATAAAAAACTATAATTAATGAAATAATTAATATACAAAAATAAAACTTGGTGAATAGAATAATTATTTCACTTTGAATATTTAAATTGCTTCATTAAAAACATAGGCAAAAAAAAATTGTAAATATAAATTGCTTTATTCACATTTATATATATATATATATATATATATATATTTGCAGTCAAAATAAGAAGTAATGCTACATCTCATTAAATCCTTTGCTTCAGTATTTTTTTTGAAATCAATGTTTACAGTTTAATATTATTATTTATTTAAAATTTAAAATAATTTTATTTCGGTACTTACAGGAATAGCATTTTGCAGCAAAAACAAATGTCCAGCTCAAAGATTCTGAAAAGTATAAAGGTTTGGCAAGCCATGTAAATATTGAAGACGAAGAAATTTCTGAAACTCTTGGAAAAAGAATTCTTAATACAAGTAAGCTATAACGTTCATTATTAAACATTTAAAATTATTATTTATTTTTAAAAATTAAACTTATCTTAAATTTATATAAATTTGTAGGTGTACAAACATAATTGTAGAAGATGAAGATACTGCAAATTGAAAAAAAAATTAATATGAAAGTGATAGGAAACTTATACTTTATACATTGATGTGCTCTATAATACTATCTTTTGAATATTTTTATTTTTTTGAAGTATGCTATGAATTTTTAGCAATTTTTTAATCAAAGGAAATATTATAATTTAAAATCTTTATTATATTGTATGAATATATATATGTACATATATCATCAACAGGTAAATGATTATATAAAATTATTTCATATCTCTATACAAATAAATAAAACTTTTATGTACTTGTGATATTATATGTGGAACCCAGGTTTACATAATATATGATTATTATAACACATAAGAATTTTTTGTAAATAACTATATTTAATTGATAATTTTCAAAATTTTTAATAAAAATTAATTTGCCCAAATGTTTTAATATATATATGATTTATTATAATTTAAAGCACACAAAAAATATTTCCATTTATTTTTATCAAATATATATTAAATCTAAATATGAACATATAAATCTAAATAAATAAAATTATACTGTGCATTGCATAGGTAGCAAACTAATTCTTATATAATATCATTATAAAGAATTACTTAAATATAATATCCAATTCCAATATTGTATAATATAGTTATATAATAAAAAGTTAATTTACTTAGTATAAATATTATTATAAAAATAATATATCATGACCATATAAATTAAGTTATAATTTAAAAAAATTTTGACTTTGACTTTTGAAGTATGAATTAAGAATAAATTAATTAAAGTATGATTCAATCTTATATTCTTATTAATTAATAGTAATATAGATTTAATATTTGGAATCCCAAATTAAATAATTAAGATGAATAGGTTCAAACTATTTGTCTTCGGCTTTACTCATAAATTTTAAATTTTATGACATATCTGTTAGACATACACCTAAAAAGTTATTAAATAAATACTTAGTTAGAATTTAATGATTAAGATTTTAGTCTACCCAATCTATCTCTATAGGAAAATTGTCTTAAACTAAAAATAAATATAATAAATGATATTTTAAAAGTCCATCATTCCCCTTATGATTTTAATATTGTTATAATTATGATATTTTAATATTGTAAATCAAATGTATACATTTTCTCTCTCCCATACATAAATCAAATTAATTTACCAAATGTATTTATCTCTTCTCTCCATACATGAATCGAATTAATTTATAAAATAAATGTATTAATCTCTTCTTTCCCATTTACGAACCATGGCTACTTTACAATGAAAAAGTTCTCTTTGAATGTTATATATAATCAACATTGTCTGCTCCAACATATACTCTAAAACAACTATTTGAAAAGTTTTATTTGTGATAGATAAAATATCTTTCAACAAGAGAATGGCTATAAATGATGAGCAGTATGTGTTTTTACTATCAAAACACAAAAAAAAAAAAAAAAAACGAAAAGAAATAATTCGACTTTGAGCGTATTATGCCTACATAATCAACAACAAAGATGTGAAACATAAACAATTATCTCTGCAAGTCAATTATTTAAGTAATATGTTGTAGATGCTTACATTGCTATAAAAGAAGATCGATTGAGCTGGATTAGACAAAATGCGAAATTTTAAATATGTTTCCATATTCTTCAAGAATGAGTCGCTTTTAATTTCAAGTTTTAAATATATTTTTTATCGAAATAAGTATGACACATTATCAAATTATAGCTATTAATGTTATTATCTTCTTAAATATATATATATATATATATATATACGTGGCTATATTATTTTTCTTAATTTGATTTTAATATGTAGTAGAACCATGAAGCCCTAAATTTTAGTATATTCTTTACACATAAACTTCTTATTCTTTTATGTTTGAATTTATTTTTTTTATAAATTAATAACAAAAAATGTTAACATAAAAATAACAAATATTAATATATTTATGATAAAAAAATTAAAATGTGCCATGGTTCTATGGAATGAGATATGAAATGGATTTGCTATTTTAGTTTTTTTGGCTAATAAAGATGAAAATGCTCCTTTCATTGAATAAAGCATGGAATATTCATATTATGAGTTTTGCAAATGAAAATTAAATTTAATAAAGAGCAAATAATAAAAAAACCTAAAGAGGAAAGTTAATAACTAAATAATAAAGTTATTTACCAAAATAAAAGGACCAAACCAAAGTTGCAGAGGCATAAATGGTAGACTAACCAAAAAAATTCATTTTAATTCCCTAAAGCAAGTGTTTATTATTTTCAAATGGTCGCTTTTTACATACAGCTTCATCTCCCAATTATCTTAGTCTTAGCCCTAATTTCTTTTTAAAATAGCAGCCACTTTTTATTTTTACTTTTTCTTTACCTTAACCTACAAAAAAAAAAAAACCAAAACAACAGTAAATCTCTAATAATGGCTTCAAATCTTCAGGTAACTTTTTTATTGTTTAGGGTCTATTTCAAGATTAGGGAAAAGATAATTTAAAATGTAGAGAACTTAAGATTAATCTCCATTCCGCACGGGACTTGAGTTTGTTTTCAATATTAGGGTTTATGTTTAGTGATTTTGGTTTTATCTTTTTATTCGTGTCACTGTAGGAAGTTTCAGATTATAAGTACTATTAGTACTTTCAAATCCACCATCAATTGTCAAACAGAAAGCATGCGGTTTTAATTTGCATATATTTTTATAGTGATTGCAGGATTTAGTTTCAAATTATCACTACTTTTCACAATAATGCATATTTAGGAAAGAATATGAAATGAAGGGAAAAATGAAGTGAGTGGTTTGGTTTTGGATCCTTTTTAAAAAAAAAAAATTAAGGGATATTTGTGCAATTTATGTCATAATCATATTATTCCTGTTATTTGTGTTGTAACTACATAGTGTCATGTTACATGGATTAGTTTTAAATATGTTAGTTCGTTCTTATCACGTGAAATACGAATATAAATCGTGTTGTGTTCATGTTCTGAAATTAGACACATTGAATTAATTGTGTCGTGTTTGTGTTTTAGGTGATCCTGTTGTCTCGAAAATGAGATATGACATGAAACACAACAATGGCATGAATTGTCAGGTATAATGCAATTAGCTAAAACGGTTTTAAAAAGGGCTCGATTGCATCCTCCATAAGTCATAAAACACTTTTTTTCGCTTAGAAAAGCAGTTAGAGTTGTATCCTTAGCTCATAAAGCTAACATAAGAGTCATATAATTGTTAAAGTAATAGTTGAGCAATAAAAAAAAGAATTTGAGTCTTTTTGTGATTTAAATAGTTTAATGACTTTGATTAATATTATTAAGTATATGAATAAACATGTTCTCACTAGTACATTTAAGCAATATGATTGTCTCAGATGCAAGAAAGAGATCTGAGGTATATGCCTTAGAGTCAATTAGATTAGGCAAGGAATATACAATTAATAATGCATCCTATTCAATATTGATATATCGATATAAGTTTTTTTTTTATTGTTAGAACATTGATTAGTTGTTGTAATATACTAATTGAATAAAACTCATACCATATAAAGGCTTAGAGAAGAATTAAAAAGTGCTATAATTATGAGATCTTTATACCTCAAAGTTATATTTGTAAAACTGTTATTAATTATAGTTTTGCTAAGATATAGCATTAGTAATACACAAAGACTAGTAATGCAAGCTTTTTTAAAATATGCAATTCATCCCTTGAGTTAAAGTATGTGGTACACTTGGAATAACATTTAACTACTTGACTATTGTGAAAACTATAAATTCTTTCTTTTAAAAAAACTAGATTATGGCACATTTTTTTGTGTTGAACAAAAAATGTGAGCAAAAATTCATATTAAAAAAAATTGATTAATAGATAGCTTATATGTGCAAGTATTTTTTTTTTTAAATTAGTGGGTAGAAAAAAGTTGATAAATTTTTTCATAATAAAAATTATATTTGATATAATAATTTGGTTTTTTGCACTTTCCTTAGAAGGTATGATACTTGACTCTAATTTTTTAAAAATTATTTTTTTAAAATTGAAAAATTTAATACCTCTAATTATATTTTATCTATCTATATTATATATAATGCTTCCAAATGAGTTTGTCATTAAATCAAGTAATATCACTTTTGTTGAAAATTGATAAAAATCTTAATTTAATTTTAATAAATCTATTAAAATGATATAAATATCATTTAACAATAAATTTTAAGTATTCTATATTAATTTTGTTTTTAAAATTTATAGTTCCTCATTTTAAAAAATCACTTACTATTTACAATAACTAGTTATATTTTTCTCTCTTTATCTATTTTTCCTCCCTTGCACCCATTTACAATGAGTAAATAGAAATTTAGTATTTATAATTTTAATTTAGCTTTTATGATTAGTCAACAACTTTATCCATAATTAAATCATGATATATTCACAATATAGGTGGTTGAAAAAAATAAGTAAAATTTTTTATGCTTTAAAAAATAATTAATGAGTAATTTATAAATAAGAAAAATACGTAATTAATGGTAAAAGTTTTATTAATTTTTAGAGAGTGTAAAATGTAACTGTAGTTGGTGAATATAGCATTGAGAAAAGTGATATGTTTTTAAAATGTGATTTATTTTTAGAATTGTAAGATTTTTCTGTGTTAGTTTTGTGAATTTATTAAAAGAAGTTTTATTTTATTTATTTTTTATTTTTTGTTTTTAATATATAAATTTATCAATTGAATTGATATCATATTATTCGTAATTAGATTTGATATTTATATATTTATATCATATTTATATCTTTTATCATGTTATATTCATATTTAAGATATTTTATATTTATAATAATTTAAATATATTAATAATTTATATTATATAAATTTTATAATTCTATTTATATCGTATTATATTTTTTATCATATATATTATATTATTATAATTATACCAAATATTATTAGAATATATTTGTGACACCAAATTTAGCGTGCACAAGCAAAAATTTTCAAAGTATTATAGAGATATAGACTTTACGTATAATATAAATATAGAAAGATAATAAGTTTTTCAATAATTATTAGTAATCGGACGGCGATTTCCCCGCCTTTCAACTTCGCTCTCAAACTTCGCTCTCAGTCGCTCCGCCCCTTTCCCTTGTGTCGCCTTTC
Organism: Adansonia madagascariensis; assembly: GCA_038381835.1. Taxonomy (NCBI): domain Eukaryota; kingdom Viridiplantae; phylum Streptophyta; class Magnoliopsida; order Malvales; family Malvaceae; genus Adansonia; species Adansonia madagascariensis. Next base: position 3,913,738 of record JBBYHL010000022.1, on the reverse strand, counting down.
TCACATGGCGGCTGCTTCGATCCCTTCAATTTAGGGCAAACACGACCGCGCAGGCTATACATTGAAGCAATCAGGCATGGTTCTTCGTTATTTTCTTCTATTTCCTTTTTTCCCAAATAAATTCATTAATTTTATAGGTTGTTTCTTGATGTTGCCTTTTTCTTTTCTTTGTTCCATATGTTCGCACACATATTTTCTCACTAAAAAGAGAACCCTCATTTAAATCTGTTGTTTGTAGTTTATACTCTTCTATCTTAGCAATTGTTCAATTGAGGACACTAAAACATTATCTGTGGCCTTCAATTCGAGCAGGAACTGCTGCATTATTACTAAATGAATAAAGCGAAGTGTTTCGGCCGCCTGTACAACGTTAATGAAATCACTAGCGAGATTTCTATATTGGGTGCATCATTCCATTACCATGTAGTCAAGAAATATCTTTATTGTAATCTTGACCCAGCAAAGCCTTGCATTCCTCGTGTTATTCGATTTCAAAGATGTTTGCATGGACAACTTTCTCACCAGGAATGTTTTGGGCTTGGAATGGGTTTTCGAGAAACTTTGATCTCGGGAAGAAATTTGTTTTGGAGATTAAACCTACCTTGCTCTTTTCAAGAAAATTCTCATTGGTCGAAGCAAAGTGGTGCAGCATATCGCCGTTATGGAAGCATTGCTAACAATGAACCTCATTTCAGTAGAAATTTTCTTGCACAGCTTTGGGTTGCGGAGAGAAAAATGCTGAAGGATATCAAAAAAAGAAGAAGAAAAGTTAAGCACTTAAACTATGTTGGTGCTCCGGAATCTTTCCAACATCCATTTGAAAGAAGCTTTTCGGGCAGCAAAGTTACAGAAGAAGAATCTAAGAATCAAGCTGAACCAGTTTTCAAGCAACCTCCAGTTAGCCAATCTGTCTCAGGTTTTCTGCAGCCAACATCACCAGAGGAGGTAAACTTCATTTTTCATTTTTTTTAAAAAATTTTTGGATTAGTTGAAGGAGATTCATACCCAGCACTTGGAGCAGGGCAATTCATGCACCTACCATTGAACCTCGTTTTAGATGCTAAATCTGTTCATTTTGTATGGTGTTAAATTGGCATTCTTAAAAGTTTCATTATGTGTATATTTTTCTTTAGCTAACTTTATTAACTTTTTTAACCGTTAAGTAAACTCTGCAAGGTTCATGAATCTCTTTTGTGTTTTCTGGTGCCCATATAAATGTAATGATATACATTCTGGTGTCATTTTTGTTTTGCACTTTTAGCATCTATGGAATCAGTTCTGTAAGTAAAATAAAATTGGAAAAAAAATGTTCATAGTAGATAAACTCTTCCACCAACTGATATATGACAGGTTTGGAGAATTCCCTCTACTTATGGTGTGAGTGTGGGGAAGTGGATTAGGAAGGGTTGCAGTGGTTTTGCCATTCATGTTGCTTTTGATGTGGGAAGTAGGTTCTCTGTCTTTTCGGTAGCACATTTGGGGTGGTGATGTACCTTTTGAAGGACTGTTTTCTATTTCTTTTTTTCTTGGATAGAGAGAAAGTGACCCATGCAAATGTTTGTTTGTCCAGCTGCCATGGATGATCAACTTGGACTTTAATTTTCT
>JBBYHL010000022.1:3901611-3912033 GCA_038381835.1 Adansonia madagascariensis | reverse complement strand
AAAAGCTTTAGCCATTATGAATGCATGAATTTTTGGTATTCTGATTGCTGTTGCTTGGCTTGGCATTTTATCCAAGTACTCATGTTAGACATGTTAGAAATCAATAGGAAAGTAGGTAAGAATGCTTGATTACTCTGTTATTGAATATCAGCCTACTGTAGGGTATTTATACAAGAGTTTAGGTCAATTGTAGTTAACCAGAATTTAAAACCTAATCCTAGATAAGATGGAAACTATACAATAAATCCCTTAACTTAAGGAATTCTAATCTAACCTTAATTAAAGGAATCCCATAATTTACAAATTCTATAATCTTTCAAATTTGACCTTATCTTATAACACTTGCCCTCAGACTGGTGAATAGGTGTTTTACATTCCTAGCTTGGAAACATTATCTTGAAATTGTGTGATATTCGACCCTTTTGTGAACATGTCTACTAGCTAGTTTCCAGAAGTAACATATGGAGTACAAATGACTCCACTGTCTAGCTTTTCTTTTAAAAAGTGTCTGTTCACCTTTATATGTTTGGTCCTATCATGTTGTACAAGACTGTGTGCTATACTTATGGCAGATTTGTTGTCGCAGTAGAGCCTCATAGGTCCTTCCACTTTGATCTTTAGGTCTTCTAAGATTATCTTCAACCAGAGTAATTCACATACAACCTGTACCATTGCTCTGAATTCTGCCTCTACGCCCGATCTAGCTACCACATTCTGCTTTTTACTTTGCCATGTAACCAAATTACCTCCAAGAAATGTACAGTACCCTGTAGTTGACCTTTTATCCACTAGTGAGCCTGTATGATTAGCATCTTGTATGCTTTTAGTATCACCTTGTGTTTCTTCGAAATAGTATTCCTTTCAAATACTGTAAAATTCTATGGACAGCTCTTAGATGTACCTCTTTAGGTTGATGCATGAATTGACTCACTACACTTACTACATATGCTATATCTGGCTTTGTATGTGAGAGGTAAATCAGTTTCCCATCTAGCTTCTGGTATGTCTCCGTGTCTACTGTAGGATTTTCTGATGTGTCCTTAAGTTTGTGGTTTTGGTCAATAGGTGTTTGAGTTGGTTTACACGCCAATTTCCCTGTCTCCTTTAGTAGGTTTGTGTCATACTTTTGCTGAGAAATGAAGATGCATTTTTTTGCATGTGCTACTTCAATCCCTAGGAAATACTTTAATCTTCCTAGTTGTTTGATCTCGAATCCTTCATCAAGCACTGTTTTAGGACCTCTATATGTTGTTCATCATCCCCTATCACTATGATGTTATCAACATATGCTAGTCGGATAGTGACCCCCATTGTTTTAGAGTGTTTAAAAAATAGGGTATGGTCCCCTTGGCTTTGTTTAAACCTAGCAGCTAACATTACCTTCGTAAATCTCCTAAACCAGGCCTTAGGAGACTGTTTAAGACCATACAACGCCTTCTTCACTCTGCACACCTTGTTTTTTCCCATTTTATTCCCAAAACTCTGTGGAATCTCCATATATATTTCCTCTTCCAAGTCACTATGGAGGAATGCGTTCTTCACATCGAATTGCTGTAGGTCTTATCTAAAGTTAGCAGCTAATGAAATTAAAACTCTCAGTTTATTCATTTTCGCTACCAGAGCAAATTTTTCTTGGTTGTCTATCCCAAATGTTTATGTGTACCACTTAGCCACCAACCTTGCTTTATACCTCTAGAGTCCTCCATCGGCCTTATACTTGAAGGAGAAAACCCACTTACAGCCCAGTGGCTTCTTCCCTTTTGGTAATTTAGTGACTTCCCAATTTTGGTTTTTCTCCAAAGCCTTCATTTCCGCTCATAGCTTTTCTCCATTCCTCTTGGGATAGAGCCTCAGTTTGAGTTTTAGGAGTTGTAATAGAATTTAGACTCACAAGAAATGCTTTTTGAGCTGGTTAGAATTTATCAAATGACATAAAATGGGATAATAGGTATCTAGGATTTTTAGTGCATTCCCTCTGTTTTTTTCCTAAGGGTAATAGGTAAATAGAGATTAGCATCTTCAAAATTAAGTACTGCATTTTCTTGCAAAAAAAGTTCAGATATTGTTGTGACCTCGTTTTCAGGATAAGGAGAAGAGTCTTGAACTTGTGCTGGATCAAGATTAGGATCTCGACTTCTTGCTTAAACCTATTCATATCTCCGAGTATCATAAATAGGTGGTTGTTCTGTCTGAGATAATGTAGGTTCTGTTTGTGTTTGCAGTGTAGGTTCTGTTTATGTTTGGGGTGTAGGTTCTGTTTGCTTTTGGTGTGAAGGTTCTGTTTGTGTTTGAGGTGGTATTTGAGGTTTTGTTTGTGATTCTAGGGAAAAAAATTGTCCTTATCCTTGTCTTCCATATGTGAACTCTCCCTTGAAGACAAGGTCGAGTAAAATATGGTCTACCTTCTTCAAAAGTTATTATCGGTTATGAAAAAGAACCTCCTTGTAGGTGGGCGGTTGTACTTGTATCCTTTTTGTGTTGATGAGTAACCTACAAAAATACATTTAATGGCCCTAGGATCTAGTATCCCTCTATTGTTCCTATGGACATGAATGAAGGAAATACACCCAAATATCCTAGGTGTGAGGTTATTGGAGGTTTGCAGGTTGGGGTAAAAAAAAGGAAATTAACTCCATGGTTGTCTTAAGTTCAAGAGTTGTAGAGGGCATTTTAATGATGATATGAGTAGCTATTAGAACGGCCTTTCCCCGATAAGACTTAGGAACATGTTAAAATGGTAAAGCTCGTGTAACAGCTAACAAATGACCATTTTTCCTCTCGGCTACCTCACTTTGTTGTGGGGGTATTTACTCATGAAGACTCATGAATTATACCTTCTTTTTGGAAATAGGAAGATAAAAAATGGTTAAAATGATCCTTAGCATTATGAGACCATAGCCTTTTTATTTTGATGCCAAATTGATTTTGAACCATGTTGTGAAAGTTAGGGAAAACATAACTTATTTCTGACCTGCGCTTAAGTAAAAATAGCCATGTAACTCTAGTGCAATCATCAATGAAGGATAAAAACCACCTTGAACCAGTCACATTAGCAACAGTAGAAGGTTCCCAAATATTAGTATGGCCTAACTGGAAAGGAATAGAACTTCTCTTATTACTAGTGGAAAAGGATACTTGTTTATGTTTAGCAAACTCACACACATCACAATGAAATTCTTTGATGTCTGATCCCTTAAATAAAGATAGAAACATAACATGTAATATCCTAAATGAAGGTGCCCAAGCCGATGATGATAAAGCCAAACATTGTCTTTATTGGATAAGGAAAGAAGAGCTAATGGTCACCTATCTTTGATACTTTTTGAAATTCTAATAGTTTCAAGGTAGTAGAGTCCATCCTTCTCCTTAGCAAGTCCAATCTTCTTCCCTGAGGCTTGGTCCTGAAAAACACAGTGGGTAGGATAGAAAATCGCATTACATATCATTTCTAAAGTAATTTTCTGGGTAGAAAATAAGTTTGTAGAAAGTTTAGGGATATGCAGAACATTTTTTAGAACCAATTGAGGGGTGATGTGTATGTCTCCTTGACTAACTACTATAGTGAATGATCCATTAGCAACAAGAATTTTCGATTGCTAGGACAGGGAGAATAGGTACTAAACAAGGAGGATGAGTGAGTCATATGCTCAGTAGCTATTGAATCAATGATCTAAGAATCCAAAATTCTTTCTGAAGCATTTATTCCAATAAGAATAGATTTATCTAAGAGTGCTAGGGAGCATTTCCCACTTTCTTTAGATTTTCCCTCCACTTCCTCTTTATTAAATTCCATCTGTTCTGGGGTTGTATTAGCCTCAGATGGTGCACTGGATAAGTGGGCTTTACCATGATTCTTCCTCGGTCCACCTTTGTAACCCCATTCTTTAAATCTTATGTTAGGCTTTCTATTCAACTTCCAACACTTTTCTCTAGCGTGCCTAAATTTTTTACAATAGGAACACCAAAGATCGTCCCAACCATCCTTTTTTGAATTCCTTGAGTTTTCTGTCTTCCCTGTATCCTGGATTGATAGTGATTCCACCTTTGCTGTCATTGCTGACTCAACCTGGGTTTGGCTTTGTAGCATCACTCCTTGGCGACTTTCCTCAACCCAAATTAAGGCTATAGTCTCATTTAAGGGTGGCATTTCTTCTTTGCCAAGAATCTGCATCCTAACTTGGTCAAACTCCACATTTAGACCTGCTAGGGAGTCATATACCTTGTCTTTTTCAATGAAGCTTTTTAGAGCAGCAACATCCTTAGAAAAATTGGTTTTAATGCAGTGGTAATGGTCCAACTCTTGCCACAAGCTTTGAAGTGAGTTGGCATGTTCTATGACTCTCTTATTCCTTTTCTTCATAGCAATATTCTTGATTTTTATCTCATGGACTTGTGCTGCATCATGTGCCTAGGAGTAGCTCTGTTTGACAGCATCCCATTCTCTTTGGCTGTTGAGAGAAACATAAAAGTGTCGCTGATTTCAGGGGTCGTCGAGTTCCACAACCATGACATGATCATGGAATTTGCCTTATCCCATGCATTGAACTTGGGATCCTCACTTTTTGGTCCAGTTCCTAAATGGTGGCTGAGTTTTCCTTTTCCTTTCAAGTAGGTTTGAACAAACTGAGACCATTTTAAAAAGTTTTTTCCATTCAATCTATAAGCTGTTTGGATATTTTGTAGGTCTTCGGATGTATGATGCATTGGGGTTTCATTAGAAATTGTTTTTAAGTCTAACATATTTGGCAATTAAGGCCAAAGGAAAAAAGAAGAGGAATAAACGGCAAGGAATGCTAGAAAAAAAATGGGTAGGCAATGAAGGCCAAAAAAGAAAAAAAAAAAAACTTGAGCCTATGGCTTTGATACCATGTTAGAAATCGATAGGGAAGTAGGGAAGAATGCTTGATTTCTCAGTTATTGAATATCAACCTATTCTAGGGTATTTATACAAAAGTTTAGTTCAATTATAGTTGACCAGAATTTCAAACCTAATCCTGGATAAGACGGAAACTATATAATAAATCCCTTAAGGAATTCTAATCTAATCCTTAATTTAAGGAATCCCATAATTTGCAAATCCTATAATCTTTCAAATCTTAACTTATCTTCTAACAAGACAAGACAAGACTCGACAATGACATGTGTATGGTAGCTATTTAAGATTCCTAGCTTATATAGTTTCCGCGCTCATTGCCTTCTTCAATTACTCTTAAGATATCCAACCTAGAAAAAAAAAATGTAGACAATTTGTCATCATCAATTAAATAAATGTGCATGAAAATCATCAAGAAGAAAGAGGAGGGCATCATTGTGAGAAAAATAAACAACAAAGAGAGAAGAGTCAAAGTCTAATGTTGGGGCTTTGTTTACATTTGATTCATGTCATGGGCTGTGCTCTTGTGAAAATTGCCAACTGATTTGCTGGCTAGTAATGATGTCATTCATTTTGTTTTCTTTGGCTCATTTCATAAGCTTGAGTTCGCAAATTCTGGTGCCAAATTTGATAAATAAGAATGAAGAAAACTACAAGTGTTTTGCCTTAATTGTAGTTTAGTGTTTTGGGCTGGTAAGGAGGTTGGCTTACTTTTCTGCTTTTGTTTTTTCCCTGAACCAAAACCAAAATCGGAACTCTGATATTATTGAGAACTCTGATAAAAAAAGGTCAAACCACTAATATAGTTATGTTATGGCATTTCCCAGCATCCTTATCCCCATTTTAGACATTTTTCATTGCATCCCGACATTTAAAATGTTGAGCATTTTGCATTTCAAAGGCTTGGGTCTCTAACGACAATTGATATCCACCCTCAAGTATGAGCATGATAGGTTCTAACAGCTGGTGTACATGTCAGTTTGTGCATGCAAACAATGGTTGTGACGCAAAATCATGTGACTCTTGATTGTTATTATAGTCAAAATGTCGCTATGGTAGCCTAATTAGGCTTATATGTCAGTCAAGCTTGGATTATTGTGCTTCATTAAGTATTTTTCGTGTTTTGGAATATTTATCGCAAAACTAATCTTATAATAAATTACCGGAAATAAGTCGGTTAGAGTTGTAATGTTATTTTTGTTTTCTTTTGCTTTTCATGACTGCTTTTAGAGGTGTTACCACCTACACATTCAAGTAATCGAATGACTCATGTGTTGTTTCTTAATTGTTCAGGCTAAAATCGCACCTCTTCTTGCTAGGTCCAATTTGCTAATCACCAGAGATATTGAGTGGGCAAATCTTGTACTTGGTTTTGAGCAGGTTCTATTTCTTCTCCTATCAGTTAGTTTCATCACTATTGATATTCAAGCTCAACTTTTGCATTGCAAGAGCATCCTTGATGTCAATGGCTGCTTATTATTTAATTGTTTATTATTCTAAGATTATTTATAAATTGACATGTTTCTATGAATGCTGATTTTTTTTGCTTTGCTAGGTTTTATGGCTGTGTTATGGCAAGTTCTAAATGCCATTAAAGGAAAGGTTTATATTTGTTGTCTTCCACCTGAGATGGAGTTCAGATACTATGGGTTGATGATTTTACCTATATGATTTTTCTTCTCTGGTGGTCATAACTTACATAGACATAGTTTTTAGTTCTAAATGCTGTTGTAATTCTTCTTTTGGATTTTCCAGGAGAACTGATGTAGAAAATGGGAGGGAAAAGAGGGAGAAATAGAGATTAAAGAGGATACTAAGTAAAACTTGAATATAATTAAAACAACTTGGAATTAGTTATGGAAGATAGGTATGGATGTGGGGAGAAGAAATCTTAATACTTAAATGTTAGTAAAATTAGAAATCCATAATCTACAATCCAATAGCTCCTAGATACTGATGTATCATAGGCATTCGTGGGCTGTGTTCTAAAATCTAAATACTATTTAAATGCAAAATCCTAGCTAGGAACACCCTAAATGCTAGAAATTACAGTAGAGCATGTAAATATAATGTATTATTTACTAAAGTCATAAGTTAATTCTTCACTGTACTTCGGCTCCATTTGGATAGGCAGTAAGTTTGGCTCCAGTGAGTTTAAAAATAGTGGTGGTGGTGAGATTAATCACTATAGCAATGAGATTGGATAATGTAGTGGTGAGATTAAATTAGTGTTGGGATTTTTTTTTTTGGATTCAAAAGCGCCGATGGCGGTGAAATGAATTATAATGAGAAAAGAAATGACGATTAAGGACATTAGATTAAAAAAACATGTATATGTATAGTGAAAATTGTAGTTTATATGATATTTATTAGATTATTATATATAAGTAAAATATATATTTATTATATATTTAGAAATGAAAAAAAGGCGGTCTATGGAAGGGGCTTTTGTTGCTGATAACAAAAAGCTGCTAATCTGAAAATTTTAGTTCAGTTTCTTTCTTCAGTAATGGTGGAGATAATCAACATGAATTTCCTTGGTTACTAATTGGCATCTACACTTCAAATGTTGACAATTGATTTTCAGTTGGTCCATTGCAAATTGAAACGTTGTCTCATATTCTTGGTGTTTTTATTTTTTTTTTCCCTCTAAGCTTAGTTTTTATTGGTGTGAATTCTAGAAATACTGGTTAGAAAAGAATGGTTGGTGAAAATTTTACAAAACCAACAATTAATTAGGAAGCTATATTGGATTGTTCTAATACCAAATTGGTTTGAAACAAGAGAGAGAAATGGGAAGAAAATAAAAATTGAAGAGTAATGAATGGAAACCGGGAATAATTAGGAGAAAGATACACATCGAGAAGAGGAAATTGAGGAAGAATGGATAGAACTAGGAGGAGAAATCGCAATGCTTCATGTTCAAATCTCTTCAATCTTAATAATCCATTATCCAAAACCTCATAGAAACTGAAATAATATAGTCTCTTATAGCCATCATCCTAAACCCTAAAAAAAGTCAAAATTTCTGAATATGACCGTAAGAGCTCATTAAATAACCAAGTAACCAGATTTCTTAATAATGTGCTAGAGAATTCAAATTTTCAATGAACTTATTTTTGTCCTATATGAGAACCATGTCAAAATTCAAGATGTTTACACTTGGTTTTAGAATTGCAGTTTGGTGCCTTAATCTTGATTCATACTTGAGATTGGTTTTCTCTTACCATAGCAATTCTATCCCTCTGTAATAATTGTTCTTAATTGAGTTTTAAACTTTTAATGCTATAGATTCCAGTTTGAATAATCCTGGATTTTTCATTCATATGTTTGTTTTTTTATTGAGTTATTGCTTGAACCTTCTCAGTTAAGTACTTCATGTCACTAGTGATTGTTCAGTTCATGGCTATCATGGATGATTTTGCTGGATAATCTGATGTTAGAAACTAATTTTTGTCATCTGTATCTTTCTTGAGTCTTGAGTATGAATTGCTTATCTTCATTTTCTTTTTGTTTCCTATTGCTTTTTACTTTTTTATCTGTTTTGTAATAATATATTTTGGAATTGCAGGAGAACAGATATGCAATAGTTGATGTTTGCTATCCTCAGTCAGTAAGTCACTATAAGATTCTTTTCTTCCTTTTTGTACCAAAAGAATTAAGTTGATAGAAAAATGACTAAATGTTGTGCACTTTATACAAAATGAAAAAGCAAAAAAAACATATTGTGCACATGAAATTCTTTGGAAACACCTAATTTTAAGCTTTGTATCTGCAGCCTGTTGGTTTTATTCGTGAACAGAGTAATGTCATTGCTAGACAGGTGAACTATTTAACTCAATGTATCTTAATCTCCATCGATTTTGTCTGCTATTAAAATATTGATGATTAGCTTGCTGTTACCTCATTTTACATTCAAATTTCTGATCAAGTTTGCGGGGAACTATTTGCAAGCTCGGACTAGTTTCTCTGTCCTGTTGGTTCTGGCACATTCTTCCATTAATTGTTTCCTTATACTCTTCTGTTAATTCTGAATTTGTCTTATAATTCTGTTCGGATACTGCTAAATTCATTTCATTCATGATGAGGTACAACTTCCTAACCTTTTCTCTTGAAGCAATGAAGGTAGCTTATGTGATGTTTCATCAAATGCTCGAATTCGTTGGTCACATGTGAATGGTTATCTTAGTTGTCTAATTGTCATTCTTTATCATTACTGCCCTCTTTTATTGTCTGAATTATGTCCATAGCAAGAAGAAAAAGCTTTGTTGAAAATTAAGATTTCACAATAGCATCAAAGTGGCATGGAATAGTTAGAGAACTTGCCTTATATGATTTTTTGATGGTGATAAAGGTGCATCCAATTCCAGCAGTAATGCTTTTTGTTGGAAGTGCGCAAACAAATTGCTTTTATTTGACAGTTGATTCTGCTTGTATATTACTGTTAGTGGCTAAAGCTACTATTCTTAGGTTATTTTGAACCGATTCACACCTAGTAACCTTGTACAAAGCATCTCAAACTCGTTTGCTTACTGATCTTGGTCAGCGTGAATGCTTAGCTGTCCATTATATTCATCTTCATGGTGGGTGAAACGCACAAGGAATAGTAAAATATTGTGGAGATGGTATATTATCTACACTCTACAGCTTGCTAGCCCTTTGCTATAAAAGCTAAAACAGCGAGTCTATGTGTGGTATTTGTTCTTTTACTGATTGTAAACTATTTCTTTTCTGATATCAACGGTAGGAGAGTATTAGAAAGTTATGACTTTGTGACATGTATTTGGCATTTTAGGCCTAGCATCCTTCTTAGCACAATGTATTGTAGATGTGGATATGGAATCCGTGAGTTGTCTAGACATTGTATTCATGGCACCTTTGCTATAAAAGCTGAAACAGCGAGTCTATGTGTGATATTTGTTCTTTTATTGAATGTAAACTATTTCTTTTCTGATATCAATGGTAGGAGAGTATTAGAAAGTTAAGACTGTGACTTGGTTTTGGCATTCTAGGCCTAGTATCCTTGTTAGCACAATGTATTTTTGATGTGGTATGAAATCCATGAGTTGTATAGACGTTGTATTCATGGCACCTCCCAAGTCACTGGCACAATTTGTTGTCGGAAAACCATTGCCAGGAATAGGATATAGAAGAAAGAAAGAGATGAGAGATACGAAGCTATTCTTAGGCTTTGCTTGGTAGGAAGGATGGAAATTATTTTAATCTAACAGTTAGGTTTCCTAATAACTTTCTTACATTGCAGCTTAATCATTTGATTAAATTTTTTCCTTACTCCTTTCTGTCCTCCCAACCGAGCAAAGCCTTAAGCATAAAACAGCAAAAGGTAACAGCACAAGTAACCCTCGTTGAAGGAAATCTATGAATAACAACAATCTCAAGAAAAGTAGTAGATGAGGGAAATAGACAGAGAAAGAGATATCACATAGCAAAAGGGTAGATCTGATTATCGCAGTTGCAGATGGGAGAACACTAGAAGAGAAACAAATAATGAGAGCCAAGGATGAGAAGGTACTAGTAGGGTTTTTATG
>JBBYHL010000022.1:3839672-3860668 GCA_038381835.1 Adansonia madagascariensis | reverse complement strand
GTAAGTCTTGTGTGAGTGGTTGTGTTTGTCATGAATGGAATATGGGGAGGGTTTTTATTTTTGTAGGCTGATGATGTAGTGGCGTGAGTAGTGAATAGGGAAGTTTTTTTGTTTTGATGGCTTTAGGTAACAAGGTAGAGAGTGAGGTAGTGGTTGATGATTGGATTTTCAATGCAAAGCCAAGGTTTGGTTTATAAAGGGAACACAAATCGACAAAAGAAAACCTAAGGTACGGGCAATTTTGATTTTTCTCTTGCAAATGTGATGAGTCATGGTACTTATATGGTGTGCTTACAATTTTAGTTGGTCATAGTACCATACGTGAATACCAAGTGGCTTGGGAAAGGTTAAAACCCCCTTCTTTAATCAAATTGTGGCCCAAAATGTCCATTATCTAGATGATTAGGCCTAAAAAAATCATTAAACTAACCCAATAGGCCTAAAATTAATCAAATAAATAGACATATGGACCAAACTAATTTTAATAAGGCTTGACATGAATTGAGATAATATTTGTCAAATTAACCCAATATAATTAAATAAAATAAGCCTAAAGAAATAAATTAAATAAGCTATGGCCATATTTTATTTAAAAATATTTTTTAATAAAAGCCTGACCTTAAAAATAATTTATGACCTCACTTTAGCTACGGATGATGGAAACAAGATTTGAGTTTGGACATTTAGCCTCGTTAATGCCTTAAAATGTTTGCGTGAAGGCCTGGTCAAAATTGAGTGTCTACATTGGCAATGCTCAAAGACTAGCACATGTTATGCCTTCATTTTATGAAATTAGCAACCATTCTAATGGGCTAAAGTATATGGAAAACTTGGGATGGCATGTGGGTGTTTGTTTTATGGAAATGAGCTCTCTGACCGTGGCTCATGTGAGAACTCTATTTGATATTATCACTTAAGTGTCTAAAGAAATATCCTTACGTGTTAGTTGTGTAACTAGTCATTTCACTTGTGATACCAAGTCATCTCCTATAAGGAATGTCATGCTTTGAATGAATAGGTCCATAAAGATATATGCTAAAGGTAAGGTGGCTTTGGGTCCACATAAAGTATACAAGGGGGATGAGTGATCCAAAGAAGATTCACCACTCTGAATAACATTGGAGACATATCTTATATGTTCTTAGCTTTGGTTAACCTGATAAAGTCATTGGCTTACATATAATAAATTTAGAAGAAATTGTTTCTCCAAATTCACAAGGTTAACCATATACTGCATGAACTAATATGGATTGATACATGACTAGACACTTTTGAGATATTTAGTATAAGGACCAAATTACACTGCAAGGCTATTAACTGGTTTCTTTGAGGTCATATTGACTTTTAAACATTTGAGAGGTCATTGTAGGTTGCTAGATCCCTCCTTGATCTATGAATATAGTTAATAAGATTAGTTATATTCATAGCCAATATATTAGGAACCTAATAGGTCACACATAGTAAGATGATCTATTAGATTAGATTCAAGATATAATTAAGTATGACTTAATTAAATAAAAGGTAAAATAAGGATGACTTAATTTAATTAGTTCAATTAAGTATAATCAAAGACATAAATTAGATTATGAAATTTAATTATAGATGTCCTAATAGTAAAGATAAGAATGTCTTATCAAGATCATATCTAATAGAAAAGCATGTCAATAAGGATATCTTGGTTTTAGGCTAGATAATTATTTTTGACAAATTTAATAATAATATGATAATTGATTAATAAAATTTACATAAAGTAAAATTGTTTTACTCAGATGAGAAATTTAATTAAGAATTAAATGTTCTAAATAGTTATTATCCCGAAAGCCCTATTAAGTCAAATTGGTCTTGTTTTTAACAAATTATATTTTGACTTGATATGAGTTAGGTGCAACATTGGTGGGCCCAGTGGCGTTGGATTTGGTCAAGATATTAAATAGTTTATAATTTGGCCTAATCTTCAATGAAATAGGTAAAAAGGATTTACCTGAATCCTATGAAAACATTAAAACTGGTGCCAACCATTGGGTTTGATAATAATGGGCTTGGTTGACCTTTAATTAAGCTTAACCTAATTTTAAATGTATTAATATACATTGATAAGGATTTTTAGTAGGCTAATACACTTTGTGGTTATCAAAATAATCCTAGGCACCAAACCTTTAGAATCCGAAAACCAAGTTGGAGCAATTCTTGTTCTCCATGTACAACTTATGCCTTGTTTGCTCCTTCGATGCTATAGAATCATTCTTGATCCTGAAAAAAGTGAGAAAATATGTATCTAGCATTTTTTTAGCGTAGATGCTGGTAATAGGAGGTAAGAAACCACCATTACCCCTTCCTCATAATTTGAAATATTTAGGAAGGTGAATGCCAACAAACTGAAATCAAACAGCTTGTTCATGCCTATTTTTTCTCGATGTATCGATATATTCTATAATGTATCAATACATTATGGGTCAATGTATCGATACATTGCATAATGTATGGATACAATTGGTTCCCAGCAACAAAAATTCACCTAAACCTAATGACGTATCGATACAAATTCATGATGTTTAATACATCATGCAAATGTATTGATACATTTGCTCCCCAAAGGTTGGAAACTCGTGAAAATACATTTGCTCACCATGCAAATATATTCATGATGTATTGATACATCCATATGATTTACATGAAAGGGCCTCAGTTTGACTTTTCAAATGTTTTAACTTATTTAATTTAGTCCCTAGGCATCTCGAACCTTTTAATTAAGTCTATAGATGTCAAAATTTAATTAGAGAATATAAAGGTGCATTTTTGTCAAAGTGCTTGGACCAAGCACAATTGGTTTGAGAGGGGCTCAAGCAAATGTGTTTACTGAAGTAATTGGTCAGTTAGGGCTCTTACAATTGAAAATTTGAAATTTGATTGATAAAAAAAGACAAGTTTTATTTTTTTGATGAATTTGTCTCGTAATTAAAAAAAGTAAAATTTGATTGGAGAAGAGAAATATGCATTTTTATCAAAGGTTTTCAATCGAACAAAATTGGTTTAAGAGAAACTCAGACAAAATTAGATGTTTACTAGAGTAATTGGTCAATCGGGGCTCCTATAGCTAAAAATTTGAAATCTATATAAAAAAGACTTGAGTTTGATTTTTTTGATGAATTTGTCTCGTAATTTTAAAAGGTAAAATTTTATAAGTTTATATTTTATTATTTAAAAATGATTTAGAAATAAAATTTTTTAAGATGTAGCTTCAAATATTTTTTAAATTAAAAATATAATTAATTTTATATATAAATATATATTAAAATATTTAATAAATAATCTTATTCAATAACATTAAAATTATAGAAAAGAAATATACATCGTTGACAAAGCGGGGCAAAACATTCTAGCATTTGTGAATTGGGAGATGAAAGGAAAAAAAAGTCTTTTAACAGTGAAGTTTTTCTTTGTTCAACAACGCGTTACACAAGCAAAGACTTGATCAAAAACTACTATTCTCATTTGCAATCACATCCAACAATATAAAATATAAAGTGAAAACAACTTCATTCTCTTACCTTTCCATTTTCTTCAACCTTCTTTTCTTTTTCACTTTCCCTCTCTCCAAACATGGGCTTATCATGGAGCAACACAGGCAACAGCAACAGGAGGAGAAACCAAAATTACCTCCATGCCCCTCTACCACCAACGCCACCTCCTCCTCCACCTTACTATTACCCTCAAGAACCCACTTCCCTTCCTCCTCCTCCTCCGCCACCTCCTCCACCCCCTTCGACTAGCCACCCTTATCCTGTGCATCCTCAGAACCCTTATCCTACGCAACCCCTACCTCCGCCGCCTCCAATTCACAGCAATTACTACCCTTCCCCACCCTTCAATTCCTGCGGTTACTCAAACCCCATGATGGGTCGTTTCCCTATTCAATACCAACCTTATTACGCCAACCAAACTAATGGGTGGCCCCCGATTCGTGCTCATGCCATGGCGGCGCCGCCGCAGCCACCGCCGCCTTATGTGGAGCACCAGAATGCTAGGAAAGTGAGGAATGATGTGAACGTGCATAAGGATACGTTGAAGCTGGAAGTAGATGAGCAAAACCCTGATCATCACTTGGTCTCTTTCGTTTTTGATGCCTTGTTTGATGGCAGGTAAAAGAACCTATCTTTTTTTTTTTTTTAATTTCTTTAACTGTTGACTATTTTTGGGGCCTGGTTAAATTCTTTTCTTTTAGAGGACAATTTGGAAATGGGTTTTTAGTGTGAGGTCTATTGTTTTATTTTTCAGACAAAAACTTGCAAAAAATTAACTGAAATCTTATTATTGAAAAAAAATTGAACTTATTTGGGACGGCCATGATTAGATAACTAATGGAGAAAAAATAAATTCAAGTCAGACAACAACGTTGGTGTAACATGTTTGATGAGAAAAAATAAATTGAAGAGGTTGCAGAATGGACGATACTGTTTTCTGGTCATGAGAGGACTAAACAAAGATAGAAAATTCGATTATATAATAGGATTTGGATGTTGCCTTATGAAGTGATGCCATAAACTGATCAAATGTGAAGGGTTGATAATCTTAATTATCTCAGTTATTTCCTGAAACTTTCTGTCAATAGTTAGTCATTACACTAGTTAGAAGCCTAGGTGTTATAATGACTTGGAACCTAGATGAGGCATGATGAAAGCAACATTTTATTTATCATATGGTCTTCTTGTTAGAATTGAGTTTTGTGTATCAGATGACTGCTTTTCTAGCTTTAATTAATCAAATTATTAGTGCCATATGAGCGTTAGGAACTGTGAAGGCTATATCAGTAGGGAATTTGGATTGTAAATTGATCAAAAAGCTTGCTCTTAAATGTCCCTTAGAACATTCAGAGGTTCTCTTCATCCTTAGAGCTTTAATGGAATTGAAATGTTAATGCAAAGTCTTTGGAATTGAAGTTGGAACTTAACAGTATGAGTTTGGTTCTGTACTATATGAAGCAAAGCCCATTTGGGCATTACTACCTAGTCTAGTTTTCAGGGGGAACCATAACTATGATGCATCTCTTTATCCATTATGATAATGTTCGAGCCATACAGTATTAGATTTGCCAATAAGAAGACCAAAATATGATGCATCTCTTTATCCATTATGATAATGTTAAAGCCTTGCAATATTTGATTTGCCAATCGAGGAACACAATTTTTCCATTACCTTTGACTTTTTATGCTTCACATGAGTGTAGGGTATGCCCAAATGTATAAGTTCCTGTTTTTCATGAATGTATTATGGGTTGAAGTTTGTTAGTTGAACAGCAGATCATAGTGCGATAGTGCTGCCGCTTGTGAAGTGAATGACTTAAGTTCCAAATCTGTTAATTTGCATCATTTGTGTTAAACAAGATGAATGACATTAGGTAACCTCCATTGCCTGATATATATGTAGATTGATTTTATTAAAGAACTACTTCCTTATGGTCTCCTGCTGCTTTTAAGGTCAAATAATTTTAGACAAATGTTAGCAGGCAATTAGGATAAATGCCTTCAATCTCTCCCTTTCCATCATCTCTGGGTTTTTTTACTATCCTAGAAACAGTTATTTGTAGCATTTATAAGAACTGTTTTGTAAATTGCATCAGTTGCTAAACGCTGTTGATAAGAAGAGGTGGGGATAGGATGGTGGCAATGTGTATTGGAAATTGTCACCCTAGAATTCGAAAGAATGTGAGGTTGTTATTGTTATATTATTGCTTTCAGTTTTTTATTTTTATCATTTTTTTTCAGAAAATCCTCTTAAAAAATATGCTCTTCATCATTGAAGTATTTAGCTTTTACTCTACCTAGATAGAGAATTGGTGTTGGTAATTTGCTTCTTGAAAATGATCTGGTTTACTATTTTTGAAATAAATCATTCAGGTAGATACGTAGTGTAGCAAAATGCAGGTCTGTTTGTCAACCTGCCCACCTGTGTTAATTGCGGGTATATTTGCATTTTGTTCCTATGCAATTAGATTTAGTACCTCAAACTGCTTCCTTTTGTTATATTTTCTTACATTTTAATTAGTTTTTAAGGAGCTCACTTGATATGAATTTTACAGCTACGTTGGGCATGTTTTAAAATTTCTTAAGGTTGTGAGCCAAACATGTCACAACCAATCAATTCAAGTTTGTTCATGGCTTTCTAAGATGCCATTATTTTGCATAGATGTGTAAAAGTTCTTAATTACTTTTGTCTTCGGACAAGTTTGATTCATTGTTTTGAGGAGTTGATGGCATTTTGATTTTATCACTGCTATTGTGTTAGGGGTTGCGATAAATTCCATCTGTTGTTTAAATCTTTCTTGCTTCTGATGCGTGTTTTATAATCTGATTCTAAAGTTGATACTTGATACCATAAAACTTTTATTATAGAGATTTTAGGAAGTGTTCTCAAAGTTTTATGGTTGAAAGTTCCTTAAAATTGGATATAAAACAATTGTTTGAGCTGATTTTGAAGGAATGATAATCAATTCTTTACTTGGATAGTTTGTTTATCTTTTTTAATAAGTCCAGACCTTAATAGAGTATTTGTCATTTTTGAAACTGAAATTGAATTCTGTGAATTTCTTATTTCTGTATTTTGTATATGCATAGCCATGCCTAGGTCTATTTATGCAGCAGGTTTTAGAGTACAAAGATAGTATCTTAGATAGAATCTGTAATTGCCCGGCTCAACTAGACTAATTTGCCATCCTGCGTAAGCTCCAACTGACTGAACGAAGAAGGCAGGAACTCGAGTTTGATCTTGATGAATGCTTGTCGGATAGAGTGGATCGAGAAAGCTCCGCCCAAAGTGCAGTAGGTTTTAGAGTACAAAGATAGTATCTGAGATAGAATAGGAAACTTATAAATCTAGAATTTAAATGCCTAAGTCAAGTACCTTATCTCAAGGATAACTAATCCCTTGATTTAAGGAGTCCTAGTAAATACAAATATTAGTTATAGCTATCAGTAATCTAGGATAAGGTTAATATCAGTAGTCTAGGATAAGATCAATAATGTCTTCTAATACTCCTCATCAAGCTGGAGAATAAGTGTCCTTCATTCCCAGCTTGGAAATGCTGTCTTGAAACTGTACATTATGCAATCCTTTTGTGAATACATCTGCCAACTGGTTTTTGTAGTCACATATGGAGTGCAAATCAGACCACTGTTAAGTTTTCCTTTTATGAAGTGCCTATCAACCTCTATATCTTTGGTCCTGTCATGTTGTACAGGATTGTGTGCAATATTGATTGCTGACTTATTGTCACAGAAGAGTTTCATCTCCCCGTCTTCAAATTCTTTAAAAGCATTTTCAGCCATAGTAATTCACATATTCCCTGGGCCGTAGCTCGAAATTCCGCTTCAGCGCTCGACCTTGCCACCACATTCTGTTTCTTGCTTCTCCATTAATTAAATTGCCCCTTAGAAAGGTGCAGTACCCTGTCGTAGATCTCCTGTCCACTACAGTACCGGCCTAGTTTGCATCTGTATAAGCCTCCAGCGTAACCCATGTATTTCTCTGAAACAGTATACCTTTCCCTGTATTAGCTTTTAAGTAGTGTAGAATATTGTGAACAGCTGTAGGCGGACTTCCCTTGGACTCTGCATGAACTGGCTTACTACACTTACTGCATAGGCTATGTCAGGTCTGGCATGGGAGAGGTAGATCAGCCTTCCAACTAATCTTTGATACATCTCCTTATTCACCATAGGGTCCCCTTCTCCTATTCCAAGTTTATGGCTAGGATCTATTGGTGTAGGAGCTGGTTTGCATGCTGTTTTTCCTGTCTCTTTTAGAAGGTCAAGAACTTATTTCTGCTGTGATATAAAAATGCCATGTCTAGAATGTGCCACCTCAATCCCTAGGAATTACTTCAATTTTCCCAATTGTTTGACCTCAAACTCCTTAGTCAAACACTGCTTTGGCGATTCCTTTTCAAGCTCATCATTCCCAGTCACTATCATGTCATCAACATACAGTAATAATACAGTAACTCCCTCTGTTCTCAAATGCTTCACAAATGAAGTTTGACCCCGTTGACTTTGTTTATACCCATTAGTTAGCATTACCTTTGCAAATCTGCTAAACCAAGCCCTTGGTGATTGTCTAAGGCATACAGTGCTTTCTTTAGTTTACATACCTTCCCTTTTCCTAAGTTGTCTCCATACCCAGGTGGAATGTGCATGTAAATTTTCTCCTCTAAGTTACCATGGAGAAATGCATTCTTGACATCAAATTCTTGTAGATCCCAGTTTAGGTTAGCCGCAATCGATAAAAACCCTTACTTTGCTCATTTTTGCAACCGGGGCAAAGGTTTCTAGTTAATGTATCCCATAGGTTTGAGTGTATCCCTTAGCGATCAACCTAGCTTTATACCTCTCCAGCTCCCCATTTGCCCTATACTTCACAGAAAGTACCCATTTATACCCCACTGACTTTTTTGCTTTTGTTAATTCTGTGATTTCCATTTTTCTCCAATGCCCCCATTTCTACTCTCAGAGCTTCCCTCCACTCTTCTTTTGATAATGCTTCGGATAGAGTCTTAGGAGTTGAAAGTGTTTAGAGTCGCAAGAAATCTTCTATGGGATGGACAAAAATGATCAAAAGGAACAAAATGTGACGATGGATATAAAGGTGGTTTAAGACATTCTATAGGTTTCTTCCTAATAGCAATTGGTAAACAAAGATCAGCATCTAGTATAGATTCAGTTGTAGTATTTACCTCATTTCCAGAATTAGAAAGAGAATCTTGGACTTGCTTAGGTTTTGCCATTGGAGCTCTTCCCCTTGAATATGCTTGTTCATATCTCCAGCTGTCGAAGATAGGTTGGGACTGGGGTTGTGTTTGAGTTTGGGACTGTGTTTGGGACTGTATAGGCTGCTGTGTATGAATTGGGGGCTGTGTTTGGGTTTGTGTTCGGGGCTGTATAGGCTGCTGTATTTGAATTGGGGACTGTGTTTGGGGCTGTATAGGCTGCTATGTTTGAATTGGTAACAACAGTGTAGGTAGAGACTGCTGTCCTAAAAGAAAATTATCCCTATCCTTATCTTCCATTGGTGACTACCCACCTTGAATAGAAGGATGAGTAGAGTAAGGTGTTTCCTCCTCAAAAGTAACATCAGCTGTAACAAAAAAAACCGTTTTGCTGGAGGATGGTAACACTTGTACCCTTTTTGAGTAGATGAGTACCCTACAAAGACACAATAGCCCTAGGATCTAATTTCCCTTTATTGTTACTATGAACATGAACAAAGGCTACACAACCAAACACCCTATGTATAAGATTGTTTGAGGTATTGACTGGATAGAACTTGGAAATAGTTTCTATTGGAGTCTTAGACTCTGGGGTTCTTGAAGGTAATCTATTTATAATGTGTGTAGCTACTAGGATGGCTTCCACCCAGTCTGCCTTTGGCACAAGCTGCTGAAATAGGAGGGCTTTTGTGGTAGGTAATAAGTGTTCATTTTTCCATTCAGCAACCCCATTTTGTTGTGGGGTGTTGACACATGAGGATTCATGAGTGATTCCTTCCTTTGTAAAGTATGTGGATAAAAGATGGTTAAAGTAATCCCAGGCATTATTAGATCTAAGTCGTTTTATTTTTACCCCAAACCGGTTTTGAACCATAGTATGAAAATTAGGAAAGACTGTTCTAACATCAGATTTGTGTTTTAGCAAAAAAAAAAAAACAGGTAACTCTAGTGTAATCATCTATGAATGACACAAGCTACTTTGATCCAGTCACATTAGGAACAGTAGAGGGTCCTCGGATATCACTATGGATTAAATGGAATGGTGTTGAGGTTCTTTTATTGCTAATTGGAAAAGTCGCATTTGTGTTTTGCAAATTCACACACATCACAATGAAAATCTTGAATATTCATTCCTCTAAATAAAGATGGGAACATTGTTTGCAATGCTCTAAAAGAGGAATGACCAAAACTATAGTGGTAGAGCCAAATAACACTTTTATTTTGGGAGGAAATAACAGATAGGGATAAATTTTCTTTGACACTAGTTAACTTGCTCACTGTCTCAAGGTAGTAGAGTCCATCATTTTCCTTAGCAAGTCCAATCTTCTTCTTATTTGTGCACTGGCCCTGAAACACACAATAGGTAGGATAGAAAACAACATCACAGTGCATTTCATTAGTAATTTTCTGGACAGATATCAAATTAGTGGACAGCCTAGGGACATGTAGAACATATTTAAGGGTAATCTGTGGGCAGATTTGAATGTCTCCAGAACCTGCTACTGTGATAAATGACCCATCTGCTGCCAGAATTTTCCTATTCCTAGGGCAGGGGTTGTAGGCACTAAATTGTAACCGGGAATTGGTCATATGATCGGTAGCCCCTGAATCAGTGATCCAGGAGCTGGAGGGACTTTATCCGAAGCGTTCAAACCACAAAGAAGAGTGGACTTACCTGAGAGTGCAAGGGAAGATGTCCCACTATTTTTGGACTTCTTCAGCATCCCTAGTAAGCTTCTAAGCCTTTCAGCCTCTTCTTTATTGAACTCTCTTTGTTCTGAAACTGGATCTGGTTGAGTTATAGTGTTGTGAGCTTGGCTCTGAGTTTGTCCTCTCTTTTTTCCTTTATATCCCCAGTGCTGGCTTGTGGTGGTAGGTTTACCATTTAGCTTCCAGTATTTTTCTCTAGTGTGTCTCGGCTTTTTGCTGTAAGTACACTAGAGAGTCTCCTTAGTATCCCTTCTTGTTGACTTTGAGAACTTTGGCAAATCTGACTTTCCTCCATCATGCATAAGTGCTGTTTCTCCCCTTGTTACCCCAGCTGATCCATCTTGGTTTTCCAGCAGAACCCCTGTGCGACTTTCTTCTGCTCTTATTGGGGAAATGGTCTCATTTAGTAATGGCACTTTCTTCCTTTCTAAGGATCTGAATTTGAACTTGGTCAAACTCAATATTGTGTCCAGCTAGGAAGTCCTACACCCTATCCTTTTCAGTCAAATTCTTCAATATTGCAGCATCTTCAGGGCATCTAGTTTTGATGCAGCGTTAGTTGTCCAGTTCTTGCCACAGAGTTTGTAGTGTGTTAGCCAACTCAGTCACTGTTTTGTTGCCTTGTTTCGTGGCACAGTCTTCACTTTAATCTCATAAACTAGCGCTGCATCTCAGGCTTTTGAATAGATTTATATAACAGCGTCCTAGACTTCCTTGGCTGTGGATAAGAACATATATGTGTCGCTTATCTCGGGACTCATAGAGTTCCACAGCCATGACATAATTATAGAGTCTGCTTCATAACATGCTGTAAATTTTGGATCCTCTGGCTCCGGACCTGTCCCCATCAAGTGGCTAAGTTTCCCTTTCCCCCTAAGATATGTTTGGACAAGTTGTGACCAATTTAAGTAATTTTTTGCAGTTAGCCTATAGGCTGCCTGGATATTCAGTAAGTCTCCAGATGAGTGCATCAAACTTTCCTCGGAGGGTGCCTTAACTTCAGACATAATTTGGGTTGAGAGATAAGGTTTCTAAGAAAAATGGCAATAAAGGCTGAAAGGAATTGTTGAAGAAAGGTAGGCAATGAAGGCCTAAAAAAAAATTGAAAGTATGGCAATTAAGGCCAAAAAAACCAAATGAACTCCAGGGGAAAAAAAAAAAAAAAAACTCCTAAAGCTCTGGTACCATGTTGAAAACTGAAATTGAATTCTGTGAATTTCTTATTTTTGTATTCTGTATATGTATAGCCATGCCTAGGTCTATATTTAGACAGTAGGTTTTAGAGTACAAAGTATCTTAGATAGAATAGGAAACCTAGAAATCTAGAATTTAAATGCCTAAGTCAACTACCTTCTCTCAAGGATAACTAATCCCTTGATTTACGGAGTCCTAGTAAATACAGATATTATTTACAGCTATCAGTAATCTAGGATAAGATCAATAATAACATCTAGCAGTCAGTTCGCGGGAGTTCTCTGTCCCCCAAAAAAAACTTGTGGGAGTTCTTGATCTCATGGAATTGTGCTTTTAATGGTGTTTTTATACTTTTTATTGCTTAATTGATTTGTATATGAAACTATGTGAACTGTCAGCTATGGTAATCTATTTCTTTGCCAAGCAAGTAATATCACATCAAAGATCTTGGTTTTTGTATGAGCTAGAAAAAAGAAATTTTGGCATTTGTTAAAAGTGAATAGTGCACCCAAATATTACACAATCCCAGTTCAGGTGTTAAGGATGAATCTATGTTTTATATGACTTAAAAATTTTGACTCATGTATGCAAGAAAGTGACTTATCATAGGCTGATAGACGTAAAACTTGCCAAGTAATGAAATAAGTAGTGTTTGTTAGTTGTCTGATAAGGTCTGGTAACACCATGGAATACTTTTATCTGTGTCTTGTTTTCTCATTTGCAGTGTCACCATTTTTTACTTTGCCAAGGAAGAGTCAAACTGTAGGTTTGTTCCACTATATCCTGAAGCTTATGAGTCTGTTAGAGTCCCATTTGAGAAGGGACTTGGCCAAAGATTTCGGCAGCCTTCAGGAACTGGAATTGACTTAGGTTTCTTTGAATTGGATGATCTCTCAAAACCATCGCCTGGAGAAGATGTTTTCCCTCTGGTAATTTCTGCTGAAACATGTATGCCACCTCATTCATCCGATGAACGTATTGATGATCCTGCACAAAATACATCAGCCCACATGCAAATTACTCAAGCTATTTTGGAGAAGAACGATGGTGACTCTTTCAGAGTGAAAGTGGTAAGGCAAATATTGTGGGTTGACGGAGTTCGCTATGAACTACGTGAGATATACGGAATAGGAAGCTCGGCATCAGCTGAAGGCTTTGATGATAGTGACCCAGGGAAAGAGTGTGTTATCTGCATGACTGAACCCAAGGATACTGCTGTCCTACCTTGCCGCCACATGGTAAGAATTGCCATATTCCTTGAATATAATGCATGCTGATAATCAATCTGATCTAACAGTTCAAAGTTGGTGCTTATGTAATTATATGGAATGATATGATTAAGAATGATAAGGAGGCAGGTTATGCATGGGTTATGATGGACGCTAGGTTGCTGTAGGACCAGGCATCATTTACTTTATCTGATTATCATTCTGCTATTAAGCGGGTCCCACATGGCACTCACTCTGTCATCTTATCCTCTTAACATGATTTATCTTTTTTGGTCTATGTGAAGTGTGAGGATTGGTGATTGAATAATATCCTGTGATTTTGCCTGTAATTTGGAGCTTCAGCTCTTCGTCTTTATGACTTGGATCTTGCAATGCCCCCTCAGACATACATTCTTTATTGGTGCCAATGAAACTATCAGAAGTTAAACCAGTGACATACCTTTTATTTGACCTCACCCTTACCAATGATCGAAGCCAATGTGGCTGAAGATGTACTTTTTTTGTTGGCGGAAATATTAGCGAGGTTAACATAATATTGTCAAGATTGTGTTTCTAGAATAGAGAATTTTGATATCCTCTGGTAGTAATTGAGATGGTATAAACTTTATTGCATGTTTGCTTCTTTAAAAAAAAAAAAAAAATGTATGATTAGAAGCTAGGTTTACTTTGTTTTCTTACTACCCGAACGTGGTTAGTTCATTCTCAAATGAGATTTTTTGCCTCTTTCAGTGTATGTGCGGCGCCTGTGCTAAAGCATTGAGGCTTCAGTCAAATAATTGTCCCATATGCCGTCAACCTATCGAGCAGCTTATAGAAATCAAGATAAATAGCAATTAGTAAATGTCTTCTTGCAAAGTTTGATTGTATGGTATGACTAATTCTTTTTGTTTGTATTCCGTCAGTCTTTGTCTGATTCAGTTGTTTCACAGTTATTTTGTATATTTTCATCCCATTGTCATCTTCTTCTTCTACTTTTGACTCAAAAAAAGAAAAAAAATCATGGGTATCCCCATGCTGTCAAGAAAGCCTTCTGAGTTGTAACAATAAATGTTTTAGGATGGAGTTCCGTCTTCCTATTATGGTGGGCTTTTTCTGAAGTACAGTTTCATGATATCATTTATTTGATTATGTAAAGCTTGCACCTGTTGGAAGTTAACCTCCCTTTCTTTCTTTTGTTTTGTTTTCCCTTTTTTTTTTTTTTGAGGTTTCAATTACCGATTTTGGAAGCAATGTACATTAGTGAGGTGAATAATATGACAAGCATGTAAAGTGTTCAAATTCTTTGCTTTATTCTTTGTTCTTTGCCCTTTTTGGGTGTGTGTGTCCTCAAACTACAGCCCCGCCCACCTTGTTTGAAGTCAATTTATTATTATTATTATTATGTTTACTGTTTTTCTCGAAAGGCAAGAGGGAAAAGATAATGCTGTAATGCAATAGAATGGAATGGACATTCTTTCTAGGCGAGGTGGACATTAACTTCTAAAAGACTAGAAGAAGAAAAAAAAGCTGGGAATATCTATCTGTCATCTTAAGTTAGAATTAAGGGGACAAACAAAGCTAAGATTCTCCAAATCTTTGCTTGGTTGGACTTCGGAGGTGGCTTTCAGAGCTGTGCTGCTTTCTTAATCATATACTTTTTTGCTTGCATGTTAAACTTATTTTTTGTCATTAAATCTGCTAATCATATTGGGAGAAAAAAGAGCATATTTCAAGTTCAGCAGTTATAAATTTCAAATGAAATGTAATATTATTAATATAGATAATTCATTGGCGACAAAAGTTACGCATGAATTTAGTTGAATTAGATTGAAATCTGATTGTAAATTTTTAAAGTTTTGCCTTAATCTCAGCTCATAAAAGCTGTTCATAAACGGAAACGGATTGGATCAAATTTGATTGTTATCTTGTTAAGGCTTTGCTCAGCCTGCAGGCATTGAGGTCGAGAATGGGCCAGTAAAGTAATATTTAGAAATTATTTGTGGGTAGATTCTGTATTGGTGTTTCTCAATCAACCCAGTTTGAGTGGCAGTTTATCACGCACCGACACACTCATGAATCATCAAGGAAATGACAAAGCCAGTTGGGTGGCAGTTGATCACACGTTCATGAATCATCAAGAAGATGACAAAAGTGAAGCCACCCATCTGATTTAAATATTCATTCTCTCAGAAGGATTTAATAATTCATCAAGTGAAAAACTTGGCTAAACGTCTATTCTAATTAAGTATATGTGATTTTAAGCAGCATCGTTATGCAATGGTGATTGATCACAACTTCTGACATGGGCAGAGCATGAATCGAGTGCCACTCAACATTTCATTGCAGTTACATTCATCATGTCATAATAATTAGTTTTAGTGAAAGACACAATTTTCAGCACAAAATATTGCTTAAACTGGGGGAATGTTACAGAATAGTGTAATATGCGTAGAAATTACCTAACAATATAGCCTGCTGTAACTCTCTTTCTTTTAAAGAGGAAAGAAAAGAAACGTGCATGTTTTCTTTTGATTTTCCCACAGACCACAGTTTGGCACCTTGCCATTAACCTCTTCGAAAGCTTCAAGAAAACGCTACTACGAAAACAAACCAACTAGTTCATGGTTTTTACAAAATTACAATCCACATCAAGGAAAAGTCATTGAAGCTTTTTGGCATTGTGATTTGTAGCGGTAAATTTTCATTTTTCTTTTTTTTTTTCTTTTTTGGGGATTTTCAGCAGTGAGTCAGAGCTCCTTTTTGAAGTACAGTACAACTGTACAAAGCAGTGAATGACGCAGGTTTTCCAGTTTTTCCTTTGTAATAAAAAGACTTATTAAACGTCTTACATCTCCCATTAATATTTTGCCACACTCAATCATCCAAAAAAATCTAGAGCTACAACAAAGGGGAAGAATAAGAAGAAGATTGGAGTTGGACCAATGTGTGAATGCTTGCATCGCCCATCTGATTAAACCATGTGGTGTTCATGTGATGCTTCTTGGTTTTAAGTGCCAAATCTCCTACCTTGAGCTTGGGGCTTGCCCTAAGCTTTCCCTTTAAGAAAATAAGAACAAGAGACAATTTAATGTTATGTCAGTTCAAAACTTGTTGGCACTTCCCCTATTGTCTTCAGTACTTGCTAGAAATAAATATATATATATATATATATATATATATATTTATATTTGATTCTGGGTCATTTTCTAAGTTCCATTCTTTTAATTTTTATTTAGAATTTAAATAACGATTAAAACATAAAGTTACCGTCATTATTTTACAATTTTGATTTTTCATAGTATTCATTGATAGTATTCAATGCAATTGACCACGATAAAATACTGTTAAAAATGTGTTTGCCTGCTTGATAGAAAAAAGTTGCTTAATTTTTCCCTTCTTGTAAACGTTTTGCAGACAAAATTATGGCGTTTGCTGCAATGTTTTTTTCACTGGTAATGGTATTAGGGAAGAATCATATAAGTATATGCAGAGAATGAGGCTAAAAGTTAAGTTTAATATTAATAGTAAAGAACATTGTCTCATTGTTTTAATTAAGGGAGAGAAAGGCAGTTTATATTAGGTGTTTTGTCACCATTTGAAATTTGCCCTTTTACAAGTAAAGCTTTCAAAGGGAAGAAAAGCAGGAAAAAAAAAAGCACGGGTTTCATCACAGTTTTAGGCTTTTGAGAAAAATAAAATGGAATAAATAAAATCAATAATTTGCGTAAAAAAGAAGGGTTCAAACTTGGAGAAAATAGGCCTATAAACGTGATTTATCTTGCATCATAAGGCTAGTTTTCGTGTAGCTTTTCTTGACCTATGGCTGCTAAAGTGAAGCCATGATTAAACCACTGAACCTTGTTAGTTAACCACTAACCTCACCACATGCCTTGCCCACCTCCTTTTTATATCTCCATAACCACAAAAGCTTAACAACCAACAATTTGTTTTCTCTTCTTTTCTTTCAGTTTTTATTAAATAAGGAATTGGGATAGAAGGATAACAGATTCAAAAATATTAAAATTTGGGATTGGATATAACGTAAATATGTGTTCAATATTAGTACATTTAGATCATTTATGAGTTGGATCGTGATTTGAAATCGACTTAAAAATATATTTTACCTATTTATTATATTATTAAAATACTATTCTTATTATTAAATAATAATTTGAGTTGGAGTGAAACAATTTAAATTCTCAAACAACCAACAATTTTTCCTTTTTTTTCATTTTTTTAAATAACAAATTAAGATAGAAGGATAACAGATACAAGTATATGCCCAATATTAAAATTTGGGATTCGATATAACATAAGTCCAAACATCATACTTGTATGAGTTTAATGTGTCCAAACAAACACGAAACTCCTATTAACATCAAAATAAAATGAAAAGAACCTATGACAAATTCAGATAAAAAATAGTATGAAAAGTTGTAAACTTGGATGCTCGTATCATTCATTGCAAGTGAGATTTTTTTCTTCTTGCTTAAGGTGTGAGAAATAAATAGCAGAGATGAATTTGGAGATCACATGGTACTGCTTTGCTTGAATGGAAAAGCTAAAATGCAGAAGAAGTGTGGTAAGTATGCTATATACGGAAGGCTGGAGTTTTTGTCCAAATATATCAATATTTTTCCCTCATAGAATCCATAATGGCTCTCTCATTGCACGTAACTTTTAGCCATATAGGGCAATTTTTACCCTTTCTTGAAAGAACAGAACAAATTGCTATTTACTTGATATCAACTACGGACTGTAACTTGAACTGTATAATTTAACTTCGGCATTCATTTGGTAATCGACGTGACTGAAGACCAAAATTTTCCTCCATTACGGAATATATGTGTGTGTATATATATATATATATATATCTATATATATGAGTTTCGATCTGTCAAATACTCGACCTCCTTAGGCCTTCCAAATATTTTATTTATTTATTTTTCTTAACATGATCAAGGTCAGGATTCAAATAGCGCTAGCAATGCAATATTATTATTGTTATTTAGCGATTTTGGTCTCTCCATTATAGATATCACGATTGATATTTTACTGCAATTAATTACAAAAATATTCATTATATCCATAATCGTAATAAATATGACATGATTAAAAACGCATCTGCGATCATATTTTAAATCCTTGGTTAGGGTATTTTTAAGTTTGCCTATAAATCTAATCTTTGCTTTTAGATGATTTTATGGGCACAATTTCTGACATCAAATTTGATACATTTAACTCATAAAATGTTCCCACAGGGATCGAATCTAGTCATAAGAAAAAGAGACCCCTTCTTTATTTACTAAAACGAACCTTTATGGTTGCCTTGTTTTGTTTATTTATTTATTTTTACTTTGTGAAGGTTCTTGATTAATTGAACTCGGATCTTAATCCAATTGTTTATAAGTCACATTTAAAAGATGGTCTTTAATAAATCTTAGAATAAAAAATAATAACCTTTTTCTTTTTTCTCAAATTATGATCTTCATTGTATTAAAAGAATTTCATATCTAATTAACTAAACGGTCTTCCATGCTCCATTTAGTAAAAGTTTGCACACCTCTGATTTTCAGTCATAAAACGAGGCATGTGATAAGAGTTTGAATTTCCATCTCACGCCAATACCTTCCAAGGAGGAAACTGAGGTCTAATCTCTTATCTTTTAAAAAAGAAAAAGCAAAAGCAATAGTATTGTCAACAATTTAGTTGGTATATAGTATTTTAGTAGCTAATGTAAGAACTTGGATTTAGATCCAACTTCATCAAATTTAGGAAGAATAAAGGAGAAAGATGACCATCTAGTGTAAACCAAGCTAATCAGAAAAGAAAAAAGAAAAAACAATAAAGCTTTATACACAATTGATAGTAGTAATCATGTAAAAAAGCATGCCAAGTCTAGAAACTTGGATAAATTATTCCTTTTTCTTTCCCCAATATCAACCATTGTCTTTGAGTAGAGCTTTTGAAGGATTTTTCCATAGTTCGAAACTACTACAATTACATTTTAACTCATGCATTTATTGGCGAGAATTAATGGTCAACAACTCTTTTACCAACTATTTTTATCTACATCAATTGATTAGTTGAAACACATTACTTGCATTTCATGCAAAGCCATTGGTTTGAATAAATACTTCCTCAATTCATCAGTCTACTCATATTTATCTTTACAAGTAAAGTTGCAATATAAAGTAAAAAAGAGAGTTATAAATGTTAAGATTTGAATTATAATATATTGAATATATTTTTTAAAAATAATTGCATAGATCAATTAAACTAATAGATTTTATCTAACAGTCACTTCAAATAGAAGCCAAGATGATCATTTTATCTCATCCTATGTCTCTATTTTCGTGAGAACAAAATAGTTTGTGTTTAGTGACCCATACAAGTTATTGTTTTCCCCCTTCTTCTATCACACATGTACAGTTAGGATTTTTTAAAGAAAAAAAACTTGGTTAATTTGGACATGCAATGCAATGCAAGGAATTAATATGCAACTCAAAATAATTCAGTCATAATTCCGAGACTCAACTATTTGTACTGTGCATTCATTGTCTTGAATGTTAAGGCATATCTTGAATACCCTAAAATTTAGAGGAAAAAGAGGAATAAAAGGGAATAGTTCCAAAGATAAATCTTATGCTATATAGATGAAATAAATGAGTAGCAGAAGCCAATAATTAAAGACAGAAGTATAATTTGATTTTACCCCCCCCCCCCCCCAAAAAAAATGCAGGTCATGAGTCAATTTTGTGACTTTATTTGCAAAGAAAAATTAAGAAATTGTAAGACTCCATAGGTGTGTGAATCACACCTCATAATTAGCAGCTAGACCCATCATTCATTTAATTTTTTTAATTTGATTATTTAATGTCAATAAACATTGATTAAAAATTATTAAATTATCATTTTTAATAAAATATATTTAATATATTATTTTTATTAAATTCAAGAAAGATCAATTTATTAATTATATATACTTTTAAATATCAATTTAATAGGACAATGATTAATGTGTTGTTTTTTTTTTTTTTTGATTTGTTAAATTTGTAAGTTAATCCAATCGTTATTCATTTATTTTGGAATAAAAAAGGGCAATTAATTGACAAAATCCCATTGAATCAAAGATTCTTACAAATTGAAAACAGAAAGTGATTAAAGCAATAAAACGATTTTCCCTTCATTAATGATCAAACCAAGCAGCAATAGGGGGGGAGAAAAAAAAGAAAAGAAAAGAAAGTTGTCCAATGGAAGTGAATTTGGGTCCAAAGGGTCCAAGAAGCAATTATAGTAGATGGTGGGTCGGGCAAATTATTTATAACTTAGCCCAATACCCCCGGAGGGTATAAAGGTAAATTCATAGTGGATAGGCAAATGTGATAATGTACGATAAAACAGTATGTCAAAAAATAAATAAAATAATAAATAAATAGGTAAAATCATTTCCACAATGCCAACTCCACGGCCCATTTAATGACGTTATTTATTGTACCACACCAAATGAGGGAGGGAGGAAATCTGAAAGAGTTCTCATTTTTGCATCTGCTTAGTGTTAGTAATACTAATAATAATAATAATAATAATAATTAATTAACTCAGATCAAAGCAAGAATAAACCCTTTCTGTTTCTCTTTGCATTGATCACCATCTATTTATTATTAACCGCACCAAAATACGAACCAAACCTTACCACAGTAAAAAAAGAAAAAAACAGTTACCATAAAGATATTTCAGAGAATCTGAAGTCAAGTCCAATAAAAATCAAATAAAATTTATAAAGAAAATCTGATCTTTCAAGCCAAGCCCCCAAAAAAAACCAACTGGCTAGCTAAATTAGCTATGGCTAATAGGTAATAGCACTGGTGGTAAAGTTGAAAACAAAATAAAAAAGTCATAAATTTTAGTACGAGTTTCGCATTCACACAAAACCCTTAAAAAATTACTACTATGACAGTGCCTGCTAAGCTTAATATTTTATCAATAAATAAAGGCCCAAAAGATTAGATATAGTGAAGCCTTTGGAGCAGCACTCCTCCCCTTTTGCAGTCTCTCTTATGCTTTGCTTTGAGTTTGCTTCTTTGCTTTGGTTTAAACATATTTCTCTCTCTCTCTCTCTCTCT
>JBBYHL010000022.1:3749744-3767974 GCA_038381835.1 Adansonia madagascariensis | reverse complement strand
TTTTTTGGAAATGTTGCTTCGGAAATAATCACTTATTTTTCTTGTGGAAACTAGAATTTGCACTGGGAGGATAGTGTTTTTCCAGTAAAGCTAGTTATTTCTACGAGGAAAACATGTATCATGTTTTTAATATAAAAATAGATAGCTTTTGCATATTTTCTTAAATAAAGAATTTGTTTTAGAAAACCGAAAACGTTAAAAAGAAATTAATATCCCTAATTTTTAAAACCATTAGAATTTTGTTAGAATTTTAGAAATTTTTTTTTTTGATAATTTACTGTCAGTTAAAAGAGACTTCATTATCAGTACGAATATTACTTTTTTACGACAAAATTTTTCATCGGAAAACTCTTTTTCTTATAGTTTAGATCTGCTAGATATCCTCAAAACAAGGAGCTTGCCAAGTGCTAATCCATTTAGTTTAGGATACCAATTTGTTTTACATGTTAGATTAAGTGTTTTGGTTAAAAATTTGCATGTATATATACATCTATATTTTAACGATACAATCTTAAAATATTTTTCATATTGACTTGATGCATTTAAGATTTTATTTTTTAAATGTTCATTAGTGTATCATTGTCAATTTTGATCTAAACTTAAAAAATTTAATCAACCTACCTGAACCCAAATTTGATTTGATCCTAAAAAGCCAACAATTCAAACCTGAAATGATCTGAACTCAAAATCAAAGTGACCTGAAATCAAAACGATCTGAACTTAAAAATTTCAAAACACGAAATGACCCAACTCGCCCAATTAACAAGTCTAGCTCAAACGGTTATTCACAAAAAAATGATATCCATTATGTTTGAGTTTCGAATCTCAATATTGGTAATCATCTTCTCTATTTCGACCTCTTTGTATAAAAAATAAAATCAAAATATAAAATAATTAATCAGCTCAGTTTTTTCTTCCAAATAAAAAAAAATGTTGTCCAAATTGATTAAATTGAAAAAGCTTGTATGTGTTGATACTACTCTTGATATTGCTATTGCAATACATAAAAACTTGGATGAAAACTTTGTAGTAATTTTAATTGGTTCTATTAATATTATGAATTGTGTTTAAATTAATTTTGCTGAAAATTGCAGTGCAAGAAGAATGAAGACAGTTCCCAGCACGAGAAAGAAGCAGCTGAATCGGTTAAAAATGCGGTTGATGCCGTTTCTGAAAATGTAAGATCCAATCCAGATCAGTGATTAGTAATCCGTGTTTAGTAGCAATTTAAAAAAAAATATATTGTAATTAATGAATAACGTTTTCTTAAATTCATTAAAAATAATGTATTAAATATCAAAAAATTTATTAAAATAATAATTAAATAATATTTAACCAATGTTTATAAACACCAATTAAATAAACTCTTAATAATATTGCTTCTTCAACCATTTGATTCAATAATAAAATGCAGGTATCTCTTCAGTAAAAAATGTTGATCTACGTTTTTCTTCTTAAAATTTGTGCTTAATATAATTTTTAATAGAAATATTTTTTATTATAATTGCGTTAAAAATGTATATATTTACATAAATTTGATATATTAATAATTTATTTTATATAAAATTTGATATAATTATACGTATGTATAGGGTTCATGTTCTTTTTATATTATATTAAATATTTTAATTATTATTCGTATCATATTCACGTTATGTTCAAAATTATTAAATTATAAACTCATACCTTAAGGCCTTAAAAACACAAGCGTAGCAAATAGCATGTATAAGGCAAGTTTGACTAATTTCACTCTTAAAAAGTTTTCAATCATTTTAACTTCTAATAAAGTATTAGTAGATTATGAAATCCATATATTTATATTATATTTGTGTATGTTTATATATTTTAATTATATCTAAGATATTAAATATATTCATAATTTGTGTCGTATAAATTATAATATATTCATATATTTATATTATGTTTATATATTTTTTATTATATTTTAATTATCTTTTGTATCATATTATTGTCCAAAATTACCGGATATTATTTGTAAACATGAACAGGGCAATCATTTAAATTAGGTTCTGTTGAGTGGTTTATATTTTGACAAAATTTTATGTGATTTTTTTTTTTTTTTTTTTTTTTGGCGGGTGAAGTAAAGTGAGTGAAACAGTGGAAGTTCTGAAAGAGAAAGCCAGGGAAACGATCTCATTCGGAGCAGCTAAAGTTGCCACCGAGGTCATCAAGAAAAAAAAAATGAGATGGAAAAAGAGGAAAATAAGAACAAAAATTGATGAGAGTCGAATTTTTCTTGGTTTTTGACCTTTTTATTTTTAAATTGCAAAATTAACAAGATTACATTAAGTCTCAAGCTGTCATTCATGCTGGATGATCGATCCATACTTACGAAATCCAAGTTGAAATTTTGATAAAAAAGGCAAAAAATTATGCCGTTTTAACAATAATTATTTCTTAATAAATAAAGACCAGCTTTCGTTAGCTATATAAAAGTAGTACGAAGCACCAAAACGTATCAGGTACATAATTACATTTTTACTTTTTTCGTACTTATTTTTAAACACGTATAGTTCATTGAAATAGAATAAAATTATAATAAAATAATTATTTTATAAAAATGAAATAGAATTGAAATGGAATAAAATAATTATAGTAATAGTTTAGTTCAGTAGAATGAAATTTTGTGGGATTTGAATCTTTAATAAAAGAGATTCGAATTTCTTAAAGCAATTTTATATTTCACCTAAAGCTGGGGAGGGATACAGAATCGCTATTTTGACTTTGGATGAAATAAAGTAGGAATCAACTATTTTTCAAGATAAATATTCAACAAACCAAATGATTGTATCACTTTAATATATAGAATCAATCTATAATTGGATAGTTATTACAATAAATCATACTTGCTGTAAAGTCTATTAAAGACGTGAGAAGCACCCCCAAAAAAAAAAGCAATTACATTAACCTTAAATCCCCAAAAAAATTACAGATTTGA
The DNA here is from genome assembly GCA_038381835.1 of Adansonia madagascariensis. Classification (NCBI taxonomy): domain Eukaryota; kingdom Viridiplantae; phylum Streptophyta; class Magnoliopsida; order Malvales; family Malvaceae; genus Adansonia; species Adansonia madagascariensis. The sequence goes on along the minus strand of JBBYHL010000022.1, from coordinate 3,765,015 downwards.
TTAGAATAAACATTTCATTCAAATTTTCTTGATTTCCTTGCACACTTTTTTTTCCCCTTTTTCTTCCCAAAAACAGCGTCACAATAATGGCCAACAAAAACACTACAATCCATTTCCACCATCCATTGCTACGATTCTTGATACTGTGCTGATTGTTAGTGTTGGTATTTTCTGTAGGTGCTTCATATTGTCACTTTCTTCCAGCAACTTCCTAACAAACCAATGACATGTTTCAGTACGCTCGGTAATTGGAGGGTCAAACGATTGAAGATAACCACATGCTCCAATTTGCTACAGGAAAAGTAAAAGAAAATCGTTCTTATGATTGTTTTTTTTTTTATTTTAATTCCATCTAATTTCCATTGTAAAATACCATTTACAATGTAATTCCAATTCCCACAGTCTGTTAATGAAAGACCGTAACGTTATGAAATGTTGAAATCATGGATTAAATTGTTATGTTTTTGAAGTTTGTCAACCAATATAATGTAGTCCCAAAATTTGAGGAGCACTAGTGTAATTAGCTGGTAATAAAACTATATTGGATGCCTTGATTAAAAAAAATCAAATCAGACCAGTCGATTGAATCAAAAATTGATCAGAAGAGTTTTACATATTTTTTAAAATTTTTAAAAAATTTTATTTATAAATAATAAGATTTGAATCTTTAATTTAGTGATTTTAAATTAAAAATTATAATATTAAATTAAATACATATTTTTATTAATTATTAATTATATTTAAAATTATTTAACATTAAATTTAATGTTTGAATATTTAAAAAAAAAACTATCAAATTGTTTAATCGAACTAATTAAACTAAAAACTAAAAGTCAAACTAATTTGACCTTCAATTCGATTTTAACATTGATTGGATGTTACAATGGGAGGGAAAAATGTGTTGAATACAATTTGAGCATTGATGCTCTTACTAAGAGCAAACCTTACTAACATGTGCCTAAATCTTCACACTACATTGTTGAAAGGTTTTCTTTTATATTTCTAACATCTTCCACCAGGTGTAAAACCAGAGAAATTTCATGTGTCTCCCACTAATCTACTTCATAACACCATAATGCATCCCTATTCCCTTCAAGTAGAATCTTTTTGAGACATATTTCATGTTGATTTGATTCTCGTATATATATATATCATGTTTTTTATATTAATTATGTAAACATAAATATAACATAAATTATTATATTATCAAAATTTAAACATAAATTAAAATACGATATTTAATGTATCCTATTAATTATATTAAACATATTTAAATATATAATATTTTTTATATTAATTTCATATTTATTAAACATAGTATATTCTTATAATATTCTCATATCATGTTAAAAAAACTTGACAAGTCAATATAATATTAATGATAACAACACCCCACACAAACCCCACATGACAAATACACTTTATCTTGCTGCTTTTTTGAGTTCTACTCCTCTGCCAATGCCGCCCTCCTTCAACCTTTAATCATGTACACCAATAATGACTGATAAAATTTATGATGCATTTGATTAAAACAATTAATAAAATTAGATATGGCACATACACAGTGTGTAGATTTGATAATTTAAGCATTTAAATTGTATTTATATATTTTTATATATTATAATTATATTTAATATATTATATTTATATAAAAATTGATTATTAGTAATTTATATTATATAGATTTTAATACGTGCATATGTTTGTATAGTGTTTTAGTCATGTTAATAATTCAACGATACATTATAAGTGTTAAAATTTCAAAATATTAAATACTATTAATATGTTTTCTAAAAACATAGTAAATGTGTTGGTAATTAATTAATTTATTAAGTATGTTAATTTTTCTTATTTCAGATGAAATTTTTGTATTATACTTATCCTTATTTTATCAAATTATTATGGAAAGTTGCATCTCAAGTTTAACTAAGTAATACTCCAACTTATTGTCAAAAAAAAAAAAAAAGTAATACTCCAACTTACTATATCATCTTATAAAATTCAAAAGTATATGGATTAAAATAGAAGTTTTTTATATATATAAATATGACATCTAATTTAATAAGCTTATGAAATAAAAAAAATTGGGTTAAATGGCATCAATTTAAAAAAATAAAAATAAAATAAAATCTATTATCAAATAATAATATAGAAATATTAATAGATTTTAATTTTAAATATAATTGATATTTTTAATAAAATTATTTCTTTCTTTCTTAATATTCGTGGATATTTACAGTTTTGTTTTTATAATCATATTCCTTTTTGGAGCAATTTTTAACCATATTTTTTTAGCTAACACAATACTATGCGAAAATATAAAAAAAAATCAAAACCCAAACATGCACACACGCAAGATTTTTTCTTATTTAAATTTTAAATTGATTATTGAATATGGATATATGTTTGGCACTAATATTCAATTGCTTCAAGTTAGTTTTATATATATATATATATATATATATATATATATATATATAAGACATTTAAATTTATCACTTTCATTTTGGGTGAAAAATATATATTTTTTAAATATTATGTTTTAAAAACAGTAAAAAAATAAGTAAATAGTTTTTTAAGTGAGTAGTTATTTTTTTAAATTAAAAGATATATTTAAAAAGATGAATAATATTTTTTAGTAGTTTTTTTTAAGATTAAAAATATTTAAATACCCTAATTTCATTTTACATTAATAATTTTTAATTTAGTTTTTATGTAAATTTTTAATCGATTTAGTATTATTTGACTTTTGACTCCGACTTTATTAAGAACTTTATATATAACTATAATTAAGCATATCCACTTCGCGGGTGAAATTTTTTTTTAATTTTATTATATTTTATAAGAAATAAAGATATGGGTTTTTTTTAAGTGAGTAGTTTGTTTTTAGAGGATTGTTTTTTTTTTTTAAATTAAAAAACCTAAGTACCTCTAATTTTATTTTATTTTATTATTATAATTTTAATTTATTTTTTTAGTTTTCATGATTGAGTATCAAAGCTTTTATATGATATTAGATCATAGCACATCCATTACATAAGTAGTTAACTACGCGAGTGACTAAGAAAAAAAGTAAAAAAATAATTAATGAGTAATTTTATAATTTTATAAAAAATACATAATTATCTTTAACTTTTATTATTATTATTATTATTAATATGATTTAAAATTTTTAAGTAATTTTACTCAAGGATGCCAAACATTTTTTTTTTTAAAATTCACATCCTATAAACAAAAAATATTTTGCCATTTAAAAGCCTATTTCTTAATTTTTTTAAATATAATTTTTTATTTTTTTCTTAATTACTTATTTAATGAGTGTGACACAATTTAATATATTTAAATATGTATTAGACCTACATTTTTTTAAAAAAAATCCCAATAACATTGTACATATAAATCTATTGGAAGTTCGAGTTTGAATATGATATTTTATATTTTAAATTAGTTTAACTTAAATTATTATTCATAAAATAAAATAATATTTTTTAATTTAAATTAATTATAAAAATATATAAATATTAATAAAAACAAAATTTTAATATTATAATATAGTTTAAATAATAATTTTAATTATTAAATCAAATTTAAATTTAAACTTAAATTTATTTTTATTTTTTATCATAGTTCGATCTAACTTCACTTAAGTAGCTATGATACACAGTTACCCTACCAAGCAAGGAATTTTTTTCCCATAATTTTTTTTTGGCAAGAAAACCATTTAATAACCTTTGGATTTGTCCAAGTTTTGGTTCTCTGGAGTCGCTGGTTCTTCTACAAACTTCCCCAACATTTCCCAATTTTCAGACTCTCACTTTCAGTTCCACTGCTTTCTTTTCCACCTATCCAAAGAAAAACAAAAATGCATTATAAAAACCTGGGCAGATCAGGCTTAAAGGTGAGTCAACTATCCTACGGAGCATGGGTCACTTTCGGCAACCAACTCGATGTTAAAGAAGCAAAGTCACTTCTCCAGTGTTGTAAAGACAATGGGGTCAACTTTTTCGACAACGCCGAGGTTTATGCCAATGGTCGAGCTGAGGAGATCATGGGTCAAGCTATTAGGGAACTTGGGTGGAAAAGATCGGATATCGTAGTTTCCACCAAGATCTTTTGGGGTGGTCCTGGGCCTAATGATAAAGGCTTGTCAAGGAAACATATCGTGGAAGGAACTAAGGCGTCTCTGAAGAGACTTGATATGGATTATGTCGATGTGATCTATTGTCATAGGTTGGTTCATTCAAAGATCCAAATTTTGTCCTATTTTATTTGATTTTTTTTTTATTTTGATATGGATATGGGTTTTCGATTCTGTTGCTTGATTTGATTTGTTTTCATTAGATTAATTCATTTGATACAACTGTTCTTTTTATTTTATTTTTTGTACGAAAGAGCTTTTAGTTATATTTGAATCTTAAATTTATTGAATGTGAATTGATTTAATGAATCAGTTTTAGTCTTGATTTGAAGTCACATTGAAAGTAATATTTTCGGGGGATTTATTTTATTTTATATTATAGAATAAGATTTATCTTATTGATTTTTAATATAATTATGTTGAAGTTGTTTGACATTTAGTATTGATGTGTTTCTTAATGAGGCTTGTTTGTTGAGGAATTCGAATATATTGGGTTTTGGGCTAAGCCTTTTTAATTAGTTCAATGTTTTAGATGTGGAGTAGTGCATATAATCTGTCACATGTAAGGCGCTTTTATGAGTCTTCGCGGTTTGAATTCTTGTTTCTGTCAGTATAGTTTCTCTGATTAGTTATTGGAGTCTAAGATCAAGGAGTTTTCTTTTCGAGAAACTTGACATGGAGTTCATTGCTTTGATCTTCATTACAGGCCGGACTCGTATACTCCGATCGAGGAGACAGTCCGGGCAATGAATTATGTCATTGATAAGGGTTGGGCATTTTATTGGGGGACAAGCGAGTGGTCTGCACAACAGATTACTGAAGCATGGGGAGTAGCAGAGAGGTTGGACTTGGTTGGCCCGATCGTGGAGCAGCCAGAGTATAATTTATTGACTAGGCACAAGGTAAGTGGTTAGGCGGAAAACCAAAGAGGTGTATTTCTGCCTTTTAATTGCTTGTGAAATTTGTTTTGGTAATTATATGTGTAATAGAATTCTCAGTATTCTCAGTTATGTGCCATAAAAACTCGACTCACCCTTGAATATACACTTGTTCTGCTCAGAACTTTTACTGCTGTTGTTCTGCCTACTTCAGGACTCGACAGTTTGCTTCATCATTTTTTTTTATCGGTGCAGGTTGAATCCGAGTACCTTCCTCTGTACAGCAACTATGGCCTAGGTCTTACCACGTGGAGTCCGCTTGCATCTGGAGTGCTTACTGGAAAATACAGCAAAGGAACAATACCACCTGACAGTCGGTTTGCATTAGAAAATTTCAAAGTAGGAATCACTTCACATTTGATTTCTTACTGTTGGTCTTGCCTGTTTTATCGATCCTTTTGTCTTGATGTTAACTGTTGAAGATAACCATTCATAGTCATCTAGTTTCCTTTTTCCCTTATTTGTAGAAAATCCAATAGAAATTTTCTGACATAATTATTATTATTTTTTTTAATAAGGATACACTATTTTCATCAATGATTTTAGGCTATGATTTACATTTTTAGTGCTTCTCACGAATCTAACGTTTTGTTCATGCATCCGTGCCTGTAATAAATATCATTTCTTACATGTGTACAATTAATCAAATCTCTTGTCCCGGTATCCAAAAACGGAAGAAAAAGGTCAAAAATCAAGAGTATAGTGATAGTTGCCTGTGCCAAGGATATAATATTTGAAGCAAACTTAAGCTTTTCCTGTTTAGCTCTGCTTAACTTTTTTGGTTAGCATCATTACAGAAGATTGTGAAACTCCCACAACTTAACTCGGCTGCAAACTGGATTCTTGAAACTTGCTTTCCGCGGCTAATTTTAACAACCTTCCGCCATCAGTCACGAGTAAGCGACTAAACGATGTTGTTTTCTTGTGTAGAATCTTGCTAACCGATCACTTGTCGATGATGTGTTGAAGAAAGTCAGTGGACTGAAACCAATCGCTGATGAACTTGGTGTACCTTTAGCTCAACTCGCAATTGCATGGTGTGCAGCAAATCCTAATGTATCATCAGTTATTACTGGTGCTACAAAGGAATCTCAGGTTAGTATGTATCTCATCATTTTATTTCATATTTTGTTGGATCACTGTATGGATCCATTGAATTTTGCTTTGCTGTGAGAAGCTTCGTGGAAGCACTTGTCAAATTATTTTTTTTACTAGCGTAATATTATAAAATTTGGCTGTTTGGTACCAATGCATGCGCTTGAAGGTGTCTATATATATACATATATATGTTTTATATAGGAACACAACAGATGATGACAGTGAAAATTTCTCCCATTTTAGATGGGTAATTTCTATGTTACTCAGACTTAGGTGTGAATGTCGGATACAGGTATGTGTTTGACATGGCTATATTCAATTTTTTCTTAGCTTGTCCATTTATGTGGAGGGTCCTTGGAGGGTCTTATTCCATACTTATGTTTGGAAATGTGTCAATCATGGGTACTTATAAGAAAAGTGAAGAGTAACATAGAGTAATTTAATGAGAGGGTCATAGATTAATCGGGGATTATAATTGTTCTGGTACTTGACATTAGGTGACACGATTGCAACTTACCTACAATCTGGTGACATGTTCGTTCTAGTTTATAGATATATCTCCTTTCTGGCCATCTTTCCAGATTACAAGGATAGCAGCCTTACTTAGGTGCCATCTTTTGCCACCAGGCTGCGACATTATTGGCAAAACTCAGGTCCATACTTGTAAATTGATGGAAATCTTATTTTATATAGTTATAATAAGTTCTAAATCCAATCTAACCTTTTAGCTTTTTCTTAGGCCGTGGATTAGTGGTTAATGGTCATCCTTATTTTATTACATTTGAATTTCTGGTATTGGTTTTCTGCAACACCCCCCCCCAAAAAAAAAAAAAAAAGAAAAGAAAAAACATGCATGTATTTAGACCTGCGAATTGGGTGGGTTGGTTTGGTTTCGGGTCAGGTTAATTTTTTTTGGGTTGGGTCATTTTGGGCTTTTAAATTTTCGAGTCATTCTTGGGTTCTGGTTGTTTCAGTTTCGGGCTAGGGTCAATCGGTTTAACATGGGTTAATCGGTTTCAGGTTTATTAGATTTAACCCTCGGGTTTATTAGGTTTGTTCATTTTGGGATTTGGTCATTTCGTGTTAATCGTTTGGTTCACTTTGGATTGGGGTCATTATTTTCAGGTTGGGTTGGTTGATTTCTAGATGTTGACTTTTTTTGGTGAAATTGGGTTGTGTTGGGTTTGTGTTTGGATGAGTTGATCAGGTTTTTCAAGTTCGGGTCAGAATTGACTGATCTATATGTATTACAACCAAGAAAAAAAAAATGAAGAAGATTTCTAGTATAGGTAGTAGGTAATCAAACTGTATAAAGAATATGCGTATGTTACAACCAAGTGTGTTCTTTTAAGTTTAACTTCTACAAGTTTAAGTAACAATGGTAGTTCTTTTTTTTTTTCGACCATGTTTGGGGTTCATGCTAATGGATGTGTAATCTGTTGGAAGCTAATTAAAGATGTCTGAGCCATTTGTTAGAATTTCCATTATCAAAGAAATCATTGATATATCTCCTCGATTCCTGTAGAATTAGATGAGCATTGCCAACTATGCATCATTCTACTGGCAATTTGGGGACACATGTTGAAGACGATGATGCAGCCCAATTTTTTTTTTGGGTAATAGTGATGCTGAGAGAAATCTTATTTAGTATTTAAGGTGAAGTTCAAGGTGAAGGTCGGAGTCTAATGTCTTGGGAAAGGCTAAGAGTGCAACATAGAAATCCGTTATGACATTGTTAATTCTTTGAGAAGTTTATGTACTTGGCTATTGCTAGTGTGCAAGACATTGAAACTAAGAGGTTACTCTAACTTGGGAAAATTAAAAATGTGGCCTAATGATTTTTACATGGCATTGTTTTTCCGATTTAACATCTAATAGAATTTGGAAGTAATGTAAAAGTGATAACCTGGAAAATGATCAGTTAGCTAAATGATTGATAAAATAACCTTTTTAATCTGAAGGAGCCTCTAGTGTATTTGAAGGTGCTTCGTTAGCAAATGTTATTAGGCAGGTTCTGGAGTATCGCTTTGGAAGTGTATTTGCTGTTTCTGCAATACTCTTCAATATTGCGTATGAGTACACTTTCATCTCCAAATTTTCGTGCAACTCTGCTTTCGTTTTCTTGGTGTTTGCCCGGGTGTCATAAACGTTTATTTACTACTAGTTGTAATCAAACTAAACATTGAACTTCTTTTTTTAAATCATTGAGATTCAAGTGCATTTGGTTCTTAACTTTTACTTGTCTTTTAAAGGCTATATTATCGGGCTCAAGGGTGAGCAATGTATACGGTTATGTGTCCATAGGTATATTCAATTTTTTAGAAGTTTTTTCATGTAATTGGAGGATCATGCCTCCATATGCATGTCTGAATATGTATCCACAACACAAATGTCAGAAATGGATACTTTAGGGAAAATGAAGAGTCAAGTTAACATAGTTTGAAAGGTTTGCAATAGGATTCAATTATTTTCACTACTGCAAAAACTTTTTAGTTAGCAACTGAACTGCTAAATTTTTTTCCCCGTTCAGATTCAAGAGAACGTGAAAGCACTCGATGTAATCCCATTACTGACTCCCGCTGTTATGGAGAAGATCGAGGCTGTCGTTCAAAGCAAACCGAAGCGTCCGGATTCATATAGGTAAATCCAGAATTCCGTGTTGCTTCATCAGCAAATGTAATTGGCATAGCAGTCTTTTAAATCCCATGGTTATGCCCCCCCCCCCCCCATTTTCTTTAATCAAATTTGTATACTCTGGTGTTTTACTTGGTTCGGTTGTTTTGGTACTTCTGAATATTGGAACTTCCATGAATATGGCACCCTTATTACTGTTTTAAAAGGGGTCCAAAGAAGAAATTGTTGGATTAAAAATGAATTTGGAACTGGTTGTGAATGATTTGATGGTGGATTGTGAATGGCATATGGTTCGCAAATAGAACTCAAAATCTTATTTATTTTTCTAGCATCTGCTTTGAATTTTGAATTATGGTGCCCCATTCCAAGAAATATTATTTGTTTCTTAGAAATTTTAAAGCGAAATAGTGAAGGACATTGAGAAATTAAGCATTTTGATGAAAAATATAAATAATTTATGTTACTATATTGCAACTAAATAAAGTTAAAAAGAGTAAAGAAAGAAGAGGTTCAGCTTTTTCTTCAAGATGTTTACATTCTTCCTTCTTTTAGCATAAAATATAGTCATTACAAAATAAAAAATTATTTTTAGGGATGAGATAATAAAACGATAAAAATGATTTTTTTTTTAATTTTGAATTTAAGAGTATTGGTAACAAATATTATCTTTAATTCAATAGTAAACAATCTTAGAGTACGACTGTTAAGCTTAGGGATAATTATTATTTTCTGTTAATTCTCTACATTTTGTAGTGAGCCTTTACAATTCCTATTTTTCAAGACTACGATAATAAACTCTTACCTTCTTGAATCCCTTTTGTTTCAAAGAATTTCTTGTAAACCGTTAAGGGCCTTCAAAATGTAGGTATTTGCTACTGTTTATGTGCAAAGTAAGTAGAATAAGACAGTTAATATAACAAATGAATACAAAGGCCTGAAAATTTTAACTTAGAACACTCTGCAAGAGTTTGAAGTTTGAAGACTTGATTTTTTTTTTTTTTTTCGCCAACATTTAAGATTTTGGGATAGGAGATTTGAACTCTGTGAAAAACCATTTGAATATAATGAAATATTAATATGTGATATGAGTTGACATTTTATATTTTATATAGAAAAATAACCCTAAACCTGAATCACAACCCAAACCTATTAATGTATAGAAACTGGGTTTGTTTCGAGGCTAAGTCTAGTGTTTGTTTTTTAGTCGAAGTGGTGAAATGTATAGAGATTGGAAAGAACACCAACAATGAAAGCACTCTGCTGGGCTAACATTGACACTGAGAGATGAAAGCTAAGGGAGCGAATGGGATTAGATACTCCAATAGTCCTAGTCGTAAACAATGGATACTAGGCGTTGTGCGTATCGACCCATGCAGTGTTGGAGCTAACGCGTTAAGTATCTCGCTTGGAGAGTACGCTCGCAAGAATGAAACTCAAAGGAATTGACAGGGGCTTGCATAAGGGGTGGAGCATGTTGTTTAATTCAATGCAAAGCGAAGAACCTTACCAAGGCTTGACATGCTGTGAATCCTCTTGAAAGAGAGGGGTGCCTTCGAGAAAGTGGACACAGATGGTGCATGACTGTTGTCAACTTGTGCCGTAACTAATAGATCTTTCTCTCTCATCTATGGTAGCAAAAAGATTTTCTCCAAACCACATAAAATATTATCTCTTATGTATATGAATTAATTTTGTGTGGATTCAATATAAATTAAAAGTATTCATGGGCTAGGCCAGGTTCGGGCTGAGTCTAATCACGAGATTTATGACTTTTCTCTTTGCTTAGGCTCGGCCCAAAATATGAGCACCCTTCCTTGACCAAGCCTGGCTCATATTGTAAAATAACATCTCAGGCCTGACCCAGCTCGTCTTTTTTATCAATTAAATATATATATATATATATATGCATTTTTATATTAAACATCATATTATATAAAAAAAATATATCACAATGATAACACCAAGTTTAAACAAATTCCTTAAATTAAAAAAATGCAAGAACAAGTAGCAAGGCAGGAAGCATAATTAAATTTGGTTTAAATACCTATTTTATTATTTATATATGTACAAGTTCTTCAAAACGCAAGAACAATAGGTTGAAGCCAGTAAACCGGCACCTCCTTTTTTTCTTTCTTTCCCTCCTCCAATACCTATTTTATTATATTATATACATATATATATATATATATTAGGTTTGTAATATATTAATATCATATATATATATATATAATTTCGTTATTGTTTGGGCTAGGCTAAGGCCTAAAATTTTTTTTTTCAAGGCCCGGCTTGTTTTATAAAACAGGTTTTAATTTTTGTCCAAGTTTATTTTGAATTGTTTTATCCAAACCTTCTTAAATATTGGACGAGCCATCGAATTTGAACAAATAGTTCGACCTTTGAATAGATCTAGTATAAATACATGTCCACTTGTTAATACCCATCAATAGCTTTCTCAATAATGGAACTCTATCAAACATTACTAAACAAGCAATTGAGTATCTATAGTTAGTAGTTCATATGACCGTGGATTACATATATGTGTATATATATATATATATATATATTTAATTTACAATTTAAAAATACTTTTTTAATGAATAAAATATCATAAAGTGTCACAATAATTTGAAAAATAAAAAAAAATGTTTGCAATTATCGTGGCAGTATCTATCATATCTGGAACTATAATAAATGTAATATATCTGAAAACACTTCGGGGATCACAATTTAAATTCTAACAGGGACTGAATTAGTAAATGAAAGCAATGTGTACATATATGAGTTGGCAGTTACTTAACGTAAGAGAGAACTGAAAATACAGTTTGAATCATAGTAAGTAGAAGAAGCACAACAGCAGCAAGAATAGAAACAAGTGCCCAAGGACTGTTAAAATAGTTGTGCTTCAAGTTTGCAATCCATCTGTTCCATCTTCTACTGCAATACATGTTCACATTGTTGAAAACTTCAGAGTAAAAGGAGTAAGGTGATATGCTTACGGAATCGCCAAGCTTGTTAAACATGGTGGCAATCATTTCATCATTACCTAACCAGTTAGTAATAATTCCTCGTTGACGAAGTAATTCCACATCTTTTGAAGAGTTGATAAGGCAGTCCATAAGGTTCATGTAATCAGTGACATGATTCAGGCTTTTCCCTGGAAAAAACTGCTCAAAGGCAATCAGATTCCTGAAGAAACATTCTGCATTATCATCAATTTCCAATGTTGGTATCTTTAGAGTCCCATTTTCGAACTTTATGTCAAAAAGGCTGTTTCCCTCGGCCTTTTCAAACCGGACGCCTGCTTCTTGGAGCTCTATGGCACAATGAATGAAGCTCCAGTTAATCCTTTTAGTCCTTTTCCTATAGGCCTCAGTTTCAATTGCGGAAGGATGCCAATAATCATTTATCAGGTCTAGCAGATGCTTGGTATCCATGATGGATTTAGAGTTATCTCGTTTGCACCCTTTCCCTGGTAATATAATACTGAAGAAATTTATCATAATGTATATGAATTTGTCTGGATTTGGAGTCTCAATCATACAAAACATCTCCCAAAGAACGAAGAGGGGAAGCTGGTTTTCCACCAATAACATATCACGACATAAGATACCATGGAAACCACGTATCTTGAAAACAGGATCATCTATCACCCTCTTCATAGCAAATTTGAGACTTAGTTGAATAATAAAGCAAGCATCAAGGAGCATCATTTCTACGAAATCATCGATATTGAGACCTATAGGTTCTGCATAGCTTTTTCTAGCTCTGTCTTCTAATTCTCTCATTAAAATAACATAGTTGGTGACATCGTTCTCCCTTCTTTCCTTTAAAAGCAATTGGAGAAACCGAAATTTATGTTCCTCCATTGGCTTTAAGTGATGTTTACCATGGTGGTAGGGACCAACTGCAACTACCTCAGGTTCATAGGCCTTTTCGTTTACCTTCCGGAGATAATTAGGTACCTTGAAAACGCAACAGTCAGATGATACTGGGGAAACTTCCTTCAGCTTCTTACTTATACGAATAGCAACCGGGTCATCTCTTTCACCTGCCATTCGTTCTTCTACCAGTTGCAGAAAACTGTGTCCCAAAAAAGATGCCAAGCATGAATTCATGTCAACATACTATAAGTGTCATTGATAAATGATTAATACATAGAAAATTAGAAACATTAATACTCATAAAAACATCCGAGACTAAGTTGCAAAGATTGAACTTGACTTTCTTGTTTTCCTTCTTCTAGCACTCCAGACACCCAATGTTGCAATAAGGAATCAAATTTGAAATCTTCCATTGCAAGAGTTTCATTAGGATTAAAGTCACTGTGTTTAGTTTCAATAGGGCTTAGATCACCAAACCGGTTATGCGTTTTTCATACCATTTCTAACTATATTTGATAAATGCTGTTAAATTAGGTGACCAATTATCCCAAAAGTTTAAGCTTATAGGAAAGGGCACAAATATTTTATATTTTAAGTTTCAACACGTCTCCTTACATGTAAGTCCGATGAACGATTAATGGATTCGCACATAGACTTAAGTATTAAACAAATGTGGAAGCTGAAGAAAAATTAAAGCAGTAATGTGCAACCCAATGGGTAATAAGACATTGGGTGAAACAATATTCAGGAGACAAGTGGTTATCAATATTTGAACTTTAAAGATTTGATACCAAATTGAAAATAACAAAGAGTGTCTGAAGAATTTGTATTTCTTACGTAAATAATAATGTATGAGCTACTGATCACTTATGTAAAGGTCTTACCTAATTTTGATTATTTACATTTATGAAAAATATCTCAGAGAGCTAGAATAATACATTTGGAGATCAAGAATCTTGGACATACCTTGCAATTAATATTAGTCAACGTATGCTAAGAATAATACTAAATCTTTTCTTAAATTTGTATTCCAGTTACAGTCTCTATTTTACAATTTTCACTTTTTTTGTTTTGGATATTTATTATAATTTGAGCGTAAATGATTAATAGTCCGTAACAATTAATTTCGCAACCGTAAATTACATATATATATATATAGATTTAAATTACAACTTGTCTTACAATATTTTATAATAAGTTGTGCAAAATACAAAAAAAAAAATAGTGATCGTAATAACATTCGTTATCGCCTGAACTGAGATAACTGTTATAAAATCGAAAATACATTTACAGCAACAATTTAAATCCTTAGTTAACCGTATGCTTCCCCATCCCTAGTATTATGAGCTCTTGGATACATTATAAAGAAGAATTCAAAATGAAGCACTAATTTCAAGAAACCCTTTAAAACAATATGATCATTTCTGATTAAAACAATGTTTTCGAATAATTAAAAAGAAATCTGTCGAAGGGATATACGAAGAACAACAAAACTAAAACACTTTGGAACCGAGCATAGTTTGATTATGTTGAAGTGTTTGCTGTAACATATGCATATATATAACTCCATAAACAGACAGGCTCTTGCAATTTCATTGACCATAAACTGAAATATATTTCATTTTAGGATCTACTAAAAATAGTGTATGTATAGGTTACCTGTTCCAGTATTCCAGGTCGTGAAATGGGTTTTTCTTGGAATCCCTGCAGGTGCAAGCAACTGTGAAAAACAAAAAAAAAATGGTGCTAAATTAAAGTAGAAATTGAAGATATATCCAGGCTTTATTTCCTAGAAAGTTTTCTGGTGGGAAAGAGAATTAATCTGATACGAAATAGAGGATTGAATTCGCAGAAGGTTCGTCGTAGGAAGAAGGAATTGAAGAAAGGATGATAATTCTTTTTTTTATTTTGTTTGACTTGGTTAAGATTTAGTACATCGTGATTTGTCAAACATGGCTACCTGGGACTTGCGCACAGGTGCCAATGGGAAGGTTATTGGTAAGAAGATTTTAAATTTTTTGTCTACTTCTTCGATTTGATATTATTAATATTTAATATTTATAAATAATTAAAAATTTAAAAATTATTTTTATATTAATATTAATATTAATATTTTTATAATTAAATTTAAATATTTTTTATTATTAAATATTAAATTAAATTAATTTAATTTAATTTAAATTGATAAAATATTTATTTAAAACAGGGCTAGATTTGGGCGCGCCTTTTTACCTTTTCCATCTATGAATTTTCAATGCTTTAATCCAATAATCATTAATTAAATTAATCAAAATTTTTTTTTTAATTGTTATCGGAATTGAATAATAAAATTTTTTAGTTTTTAAATTTTATGTGTACGATAAATTTAATTATATTATTAAATTTAATAATGAATTATTAAAATATTAATAGTATATAAAAGTTAGTCAAGTGGGTAAAGTTAATATAATTTTATACTAATATAATTGGTTTCCACTCCTTTTATATCTATTTTGGATTAACTCGATTATTTTTAAATTTTAAATCAAATTAATTGATAATCAAAATTTTTTAAAATCTTGTATTGATAACTTATCAAAAAT
>JBBYHL010000022.1:3729481-3743202 GCA_038381835.1 Adansonia madagascariensis | reverse complement strand
TAAAGGGCATATTAGGAATTACGTAAAATATCTTGCCGCTTCTTTGCCCTTCGCTTTCCCGCCAAAAACACTGGAGAAAATAAAATTGAGGGAAAAAAAAGCTCCCAAATCATTTCCGTTGTGTCTTCTCCTCTCGCTGACTGTGACTCACCGCCACCCTGCTCTTTCCAATGGACATGGACATGGACATTCCGCTTCCAGAAGAGCTCGAGTTACTCGAAGCCAACTCCCATTTTTATGAAGAACCTTGCTCTCCCTCATTCGATCCCTCTCCTCCACAATCACCACCCTCCGAAAAACTCGAAATCGACGGCCCAAAACGCCCTCGAAGCTCCATCGCAATCGAATCCCCACCTGAGAAGAACAAGAGAACCAAAAGAATTGAGATCGAGGAGGATGAGGAAGAAGGGGATTGGCTACGGTACTCGCCGCCCCGGGAGACTAACGTTGCGGTCGCAGTTGAGAAGGATGAGGAAGTTTATTTGTCGAGATACGTGTCAGCAATCAATGGCGATTGTGTGCCGGTCACGGCTCCGAGTGGTGGCGAAAGAGTTTATGCGAAGATTTGCAGAGCGGAGAGAGATGAAGGATTAAAGAAATTGAATCTCAAAGAGCGATCTAACTGTATGAAACAAAGATGTAAGCTGGATCAATAAATTTAAAATCATGCAACATTTAGGATAATTAGAAAAAAAATATAATATTCATAACTATCATTATATGGTTCTAACGTTTGGCTGAATAAATGTTTAAATTTTTTTGCAGGCCTTATTCCTGAACCAGTCAATGTTCTATTGCAAAGAGTGGAACAGCAGGCTTTTGCCAAGGTACATTGCCATTCAAGCGAAAATTAATGTTTACTGTTTAAAAAAATACTATAAATGTTGCGAAAATTCATTAGCCTGTTAATGTGGTTTTGGAAGTGTTTATATATTTGTGCGTGCTTGTTAATGTATTTATGGAATTGGAGTTTGCTTAAACTAAATTGCTTCCTTATATTTCCATCCTGTTGTCTTAACAATCTTTGTAATGAAAGAAGAATTAATGTGCTAAATATGAAGTGGAGGTCTTGTGGCAAACAAAGTGAAATATTACATACTTGTAGAACGTTGCCAAATTTTGAAAGGGAAAACTAAAGGAAATTATAATTTCATGGGCAGCCATAATTTTTATTTTTGATGTTACGCTAGTAACTAGCTAGTTTTGAATCTTTTTCTACAATTTATTTAGTGCTTAAACAAATTGAATTTTAGTCCCTGGCTTTATTAATGATGGTCACATGTGGTCTTGTAATTTTGCTATGATGCAAAATTAAGAATGTTTCTGACAATTCATTACTCGGGTGTCGAAGGCCTTGGAAGCAAGTTCTGAACATCATAATGATGTAACTCTTCCCGAGACAACTATGGTCCATGAAGAACTTTGGGTTGACAAATATGCTCCAAGTTCATTCACTGAGCTCCTTAGTGATGAACAAACAAATCGTGAGGTACAGACTAGTTATTTACACGAATAGTTCATAAAGACAATAATTATTTTAAGCTTTCTTCTTTTTTTCCTGAGCTATATTGTTAGGGATCAAGGTCTGATCGTTGTTTTACTGCAGGTCCTACTGTGGTTGAAACAATGGGATTCCTCTGTTTTTGGATCTGAAATTAGGAGTACCTCAGATGAGGTTTTGTCAGCTCTCAGGCGACATTCTTCTACTCAGCATAAAAATTCTTTTGATTCAAAATTTTCAAGAAATAGTAGAGGACATAGATGGAGTAATGGAAGTTATAGACCCAGTAATAACGTGGATCATGGGAGCAATAATTTGAAAGGTACGCAGGACTCGTGGAACCAAAAGTCAAGGCTCACTGGTCCGCCAGAACAGAAGGTAAGCAATGGAGTATATGGGAGAATTTTGTTTTGGTTGAGACATTTCCTTCATTTCATTGTGGATTGTTAATACATTTCCTTTAATAAGTTGAGAAGTTAAAATGCTTTCAAGTTGGCACATAATTGGACCTTAGAAATATCACCAGAGAAGAATGATTTTAGATCACGTTCTTCAAGGAGCAGCATACTGTTTTTATGTACTTGTTTTGCAAACCAAATTGATCTGTTCCTGGTAACTTTGGTTTACTTTTTTGTCTATGATTCAAATTCTCTTGATGTCAGTTGAAAAAAATATTAGTCTTTCAACTTAATAGATGGTTTAGTTTAGCTCTTTTGATATGTAGCTATGCATCACTATAGATGTAATATGATTTTTACCATGGATTCCTTATTTGAGAAATCATCCATTTCTTATGTTGTTTGGTGCACTGGAATAAGGATTGATGGGTAGGTTTATGACAACTCTCTAAGATCTTGCTATTAGTTGATAAATCTTGTGCATTTCACTTGGTTGATAACAAAAATGGTAAACAAGCAAATGCATTTCCAGTAGATTAGAAATTGTTAATTTTCTTCATAATATTGTAGTGCTAATTTTGAAATCAATCATTAATTGAAACTTATGGAAATTGCAGATTCTTTTGCTTTGTGGTCCACCAGGGCTTGGAAAGACTACACTAGCGCATGTAGCTGCAAAGCATTGTGGATACCGTGTTGTGGAGGTCTTTTTTGTTTACCTTCTACTCATGCAAAGTCCCATTGATTCGTTAGCATTGAACAGTTGGATTAAGCAGTTTCTGATTTGTCTATCTGTTACTGTGCATTCAGTATGATTTACTTTGTCATAGAGGAAATATTCTGTGAATTTAATTGGCTACAAACGATTTTATAAAAAGTCATTGATGTGTTGTGCATTTTCACGTGCATTATATTATCTCAATTGATATGTCTAGCATGTTCTCACCTGATTATTTGACATCTTGCATATGTTTGGGACTTAATTTTATCTGTTTTAGTATCTGTATTTTGGAGCTTTACTTCTGTAGTGGCTCAAACTTCTGCATAAATCTTTCAAGTATTTGATAAGAATTCCATGTAGGTTAATGCTAGCGATGATCGGTCAACATCAACAATTGAAGCGAAAATCCTTGATGTGGTTCAGATGAACTCTGTCGTGGCTGATGCAAGACCCAAATGTCTGGTTGGTTATTAATTGTATATATTTATTAAAGTTTCACAATTTCTTTTATCCAAGATGGGCCCAAACAAAAGCTTGTTGAATTGTTTGTAGGTGATTGATGAAATAGATGGAGCTCTTAGTGATGGGAAGGGTGCTGTGGAGGTTATTTTGAAGATGGTATGACACGGTTCCCATTGTTGACGTCCTATGGTTTTGTGAAGCATATTTGGATCATGCATCTAGTTACTAGGTCATACTAAAAATCTTCTCTATGTACTTCACTTTTATATTCTCTCTTTCAGTCAGCATTTTGGTGTTTTATTTTGTTTTCTGCATGGTGGTTGGAACTATAAAAGGTTGTGTGGAGTAAGAAAGCTTAGCTTTTATCAATTTATAAAAACATACTTTCAGTTGCTCAGCAGAAAATGCCAAAATATTCTCTTTAGAATCTCTGAACTTTTTAAAAATTTGTTAGTGCTCTAAGTTAGCACAAGTTATAGGATAATCTTTGTTTAAATTAGTGTGTTACAAGGTACATCAATACAATTCTATAAGCCTTTAGCTGAATTATATCAAAATTTTACATTACTTTCAATAAGTTGGGTTGGTATCTTATCCTGGCCAATGGCATAGCTAATCATAGGTTTTACTTGATTCTATTCCCCAACTCTTTTGATGTGGTGATCAGTTCCTTTGGTCCTTTGTAAATATTCTATAGTTAACTGTATTTTGAATTACCTTTATTTCTCCCTGACTTCTCCTGCATTAAGAAGTCCAATTTGGTTATGTTAATTTTTAAGATTTACAGTTTGTTAGTAATCACAATGCAGGTGTCTGCTGAAAGGAAGCCTGATTTTGGGGAGGAAAATAATGCTAAGAAAAAGGGTTCTAAAACTGCATCCCTATCAAGACCTGTGAGTTTGAGATGTTATATGCGCTCTGTTCAATAATATTTTGTAGGAGCCACTAAATTTTTGGCCCATCTATATAGGTGATTTGCATATGTAATGACCTCTATGCGCCTGCCTTAAGACCATTGCGTCAGATAGCAAAGTAAGTTCTTTTTGCTGATAACAGTAATAACATGTTGGTGATTTTGAATTGGTGTTAATGGTTTTTGTTATTTGAATGATCACTTGGCAAGTCTAGCTCTTTGTTTCTTTTGTGTGACTTTATAAGAAGGATCTCTTTCCAAAATCTTTTTTTGTTGTTTAATGGTAATACTAATGATTGTTATACCAGCTTCTAGATGAATTCTTTTTGGTTACTTATACTTTTCTGTGTTTGCAACACTGCATTTTTCTTGTTGATGGTTTTACACAAACTATCCTTCCATGTTTTGTGTGGTGCACCATGAAAATTCCCCTTTTTTGCCTTTTGAGGTGCTTAAAACTAGTATCCTGACAATACCAAATCATTTATACAGGGTACATATATTCGTCCAGCCAACAGTGAGTCGTGTAGTAAGCAGGTAATTAATCTGCAATATTATTACTTCATGGTTACAATGCTTCAAGTTGCTTCTGATGCTTTGGTTACATTATTGCGAAATATATTCGTAACAAGGAAGAAAAATGAATTAATGCGCCTGATTTTCTAATAACGTTATTTCTCAGGCTCAAGTATATTTGTAACAAGGAGGGAATGAGAACAAGTTCCATTGCCCTTACTGCACTAGCGGAGTTCGCAGGTGAGTTTCATTGCTTGTAATTGAGGTGGTTTTTTTACTTCTATCAGTCAAGACATTCATATTATAACTGAAGCTTCTTTAGATCCAAATTGTTTGTTCTCCTATTTATGTTGGTTCTATCTGGGCCTGTGGTTTTTTGTAGTCTAATCTAATCTCACCTATGATATGATCGTTTATATTTGGGCCTCAATGTGAACTATTTTTAGCTGTGTCTCTTCCTGTCTTTTTTTTTTTAATGTACTTATCTTCATTCCCTTCTTTTAAAATGTTTCAGAATGTGATATAAGGTCATGTTTGAACACTCTTCAGTTTCTCCACAAGAAGAAGGAAGACCTCAACGTGGTAAGACCTTTAAGTCATCTGATGGTTTGGAGTACATTCACTAAGAAATCTAGCACCGCAACTGGAAGGGGTTTGGCTCACTTAATAATTTCAGAAAGAAATTAAAGGTTTAAGATTTGGTGAAAGATGCTGCCACCTAAGATAGAATTTTTCTTTATACTTTCCTTATCAGAAGAATCAGTTTACAATGTTTTAGTTTCAGATGCCTGTTAAGTGTATTAAAAGTTAAAATCGAAGCGAAATAACATTAAAATTTGCTAGAAAGCAGATTCAGAGCTATTAGTTGACCCAGTCTTCATTGAAGACTAGAATTCATATCTGTTGATGTCTTTAAGATGAAGTTTATGGATTAGTATGGTTACTAATTTGCTTCATTTGGATTACTAGTCATTTCTAATATCTACCGAAGCATTCAAAAATCTTTTACTGTAGCTTGGCTGCAAATGTTTAAATTGTTTTCTTTCTTTGTTGTGTACATTCTTAGATGAATGAAAATGTGATATCTCTTTCCTCTGTAAATTTGCTTTATAATCTTACCCATTTAAGTAGTTTGGATAATTTTTTTAAATGCTTTCATTGATTCAATCTAATACGTTGTATTTGGAGTTATTCAATCGCAAAAAGGAACTTACGACTTTTTTGATTGATGGATCCTTTCTTCCCTTATTCTATTGTTTCAACATTTTTGTAAATGATTGCACTTATTTATTCATTTTAGGATCCAATTGAGTAACGATAGGCATTTTTGTTTTGGTCAAGTGAGTAACGATAAGCATTGTTTCCTCTTTCCAGATGGAGATCAGTTCACAAGTGGTTGGCCGAAAGGACATCTCAAAAAGTGCTTTTGATATATGGAAAGAGGTACGATAGTGAAATTTGAAATTGTCTTAGTTATTTATCCTTTTAAGCATTTTTTTATTTGAAGATGCTGTCCTCCAGATTTTCCAAAAGAGAAAAACAAAGGGGGACAGAAAATCTAACAGCAGTTCTGAAAATAGCTATAGTGAATTTGACTTTCTGCACTCCCTCATATCTAACCGGTAAATATTAGATGCCTCTCAATCTCTTTTATTACAATTCTGTTTAGGTATTATTATCTTTTAATTCCTGATTGCCTCCAAATGGTGTGATGATCCTTGTAGTGGACCATAATGCCTTTTGCTTTTGTTGTTTTAAATCTGTTGCCTCAACCTTAAGTTATCAATGACTATGCAGTGGCAATTATGATGTAATTTTGGATGGGATCCATGAAAACATTTTGCAACTCCAATACCATGATCCAGTGATGCAAAAAACAGTAAGGCATCTGCATCTGAAGTATTTGTAGATGGCATATTCATATGGCTATACAATTTTGTGCACCACCTTGTTCTGTTTTTACAACGAAATCTTTACCATGTACTCATGTTATCTGAAGGTCAAATGCTTAAATTCTCTTGGTATCTCTGATGTAATGCAACAGTACGTTATGCGGACACAGCAAATGTCACTTCAAGGTGAACATATGCAATGCCTACCTTCAACTCCCTGCCATGTTTATTGCTTCTAAGCATTCATATAATTTTATCTTTCACTGCAGTTTATCAGCCTTCTGTTGCAGTCACTTTGCATCGGATAGTTTCCCAAGTCCAGAGGCCAACTCTTGAGTGGCCAAAGTCATATCAAAGGTAGTCTCTACTCCAGGCCTAAGTTCTGCAAAACCCAATGTCAAACGTGGAGGACTAACAGTCTATAGTATTGTATTTGGTACAATTCTTCAGATATCGGACAATGCTAATGGAAAAGACAGATATTCTAAGGTCTTGGCGCCAGAAAATTCCACCATACATTTCCAGACATTTATCGACAAAGTCCTGCATAGAAGACTTGATTTCTCCATTGTTGCATATCTTGTCTCCACCAAACTTCAGACCAGTAATTGATTTATATTTTACTTAATTCTTACTTCTACTTCTTTTGGCTTCAATTTCTTTCTTTCTGGGTTCATGTAAATTAAGCAAGTCCTTGAAGCATGCAAACATAATGGGTCTTACATCTCATTGTTCATGTGTTTTTTTTACCGCAAATAATGTTTATCATATGCATTTGATATATAATTTTATTCCTTTTAATGTGTTAGCTGAACCGCTATTTATTAATTGGAGACTAGTTTTTCATTGAATACTGGGAAAATATTTTGCACATTTATAATCAATGATTTTCTGCAGCCGAATCTTGCATCTGCTCTTTGAGTAAACAGCATAAATATGTAACTATATCTCTTTTGCAACTTTAAATAAACGTTATTAAATGTAAGTTCTCATTGTTATTAAAGAATGCTTGGAAGAAGGTGAATTATTTTCAATGTAAGCAAGAAGCTTAGCTTTGGGCTAGGCTAGATGCAATCAAATAGGTGTAGGCTTTTGGAAAGGTATTGTCGCCAATATTACGTATGCAATCCCCATGCAAGTTTTATTTGTTTTGAGCAAAACTATAATCTATGTCTAACAAAAGATTGTTAAGAGTTCTAAGTAATTTTTGACCCTTAAATCTATCCATGGATTTGTATTTTTTAGTATATCAATATTCAAAGAAGGAATTGATTTATGGTCTTCATAAACTCTTGAGAGTGCACATCGGAAAAGGTAAATTTATTCACAAAGAATGACGTTACGGACAATGTTGCCACTTTTTTGTTTAGATTCTTAGTAGTTATGAGCTATAAATGTAGCCAGTATTTAGTCATTCGGTTGCATACTATTGTTTCTGGTTGTGCACATAATGCTTGAGGCAACTCTATGTTGACTTGCTTGATATAATTGGCATGCTTCAATCAGGATATAGGGTGCCTACCGGCTACTGTTACTATTTTTGATTTCCCCCTCTCCTCTCTCCAAGCACTTGTGTCTAGAATTTTCCTTTTTATTTTTATTCTATTCTATTCTCTTATTAAAAAAATGTAGCAATACTTTCAATTTCTCATTTCTGTGGCTTTTCATGTGGCTTTAACAGGTGGCATTGCACTTATTAACGGAAACTGAGAAGAATAATTTGGCTCAATTAGTTAATGTGATGGTGTCCTATTCTATAACCTATAAGAACATGAAGTCTGATTCTCTGTCTGTTAACGCGGGGCATGAATCAGTTTTAGATGCATCAGCACTCTCTTTTGAACCCCCCATTGGCGAGTTTATTGCATACAAGGTTTTGAGCTGAGCTTTATGTTTAATGTATGTCATGCAACTTTATACAAGGTTGCGTGATTCTGACCTGAATATCTATCTCTCTGATATAAACAGGACTACAGATCAAATCATCATGTACTTGCCTTAGCTATGAAGCAGGTTTTATTGCATGAGGTATGTAATGTAGTTTCTTGATAATCTGCAGTATATATTTTTTATTATATGATAGTTTGATTGTTCTGATACCTGTCTTTTCCTGATATATATAGCTTGATGACTGTTATTGGTGCTGAAGTTGACTTTAGAGAAATGAAATTGAAATAGACTACTTTAGTACTTACTAGGTTGTAAAGATTTACTATCCCTTTTAGTCTCTGCAATCTTTTGAAACTGGAGATAATCCTGGAAATTCCTGATTGCCAAATTTTGAGAATACCTCAGGTAAATTGGTGTAGTGGTATTCAAATATATGAGCTAAAGGATAACACTTTTGGTTCCATTCTCGGTGAGGCTTTTGTCACATGTAAAGAGGATTCCAAAAGAAGCAAAAAAAAAAAAAAAAAAGGGAACATATATAGAAAAAATGTTACTTTATTTTGGTGCCATGAAACTTATTTCTGAAGTTCTCAATGGCATTGCTGTTGCCAATTATTTTCCTTAAATTGTTGCAAGGTTTTATTTAATACCTCAAAAATATTTGATGTTCTAGGTAGAATGGTCATGCTTCAGCGTATCTATTTTTCCTAGCCAGGCAATTAAAACATGACTGTGTTGTAAAGACATATCTATTTGAAAGAACAGTGATGTTTCAGTTTTGTCACTTTTGGACCTTTGTAGGTTGCCTAAAAATTTTTATAATGTTCTGTTCTAAACTCCCTGTTACAGGAGAAAAATTATGGATATGCTCATAAGAAATGAGTTAAGAGGTAAAGAGATTAAATGTTAATATTTCAGTGACATGTAAACTTTGGCAATTCATAATGAGATTTTTAAGACTCGGAACCAGTGTTAGGTGCCATTTTCATGAATTTAGTCTTTAGCATTTGGGTGCATTTTTCCAGTTCCATACTTCCACTCTAGACCTGCCGTGAGTTACCGTTTTTGCTTCTTTTGAAACCACAGTAAGAAGTGTTAAATTGGTCGATTTATAGTCTATGATTATAGTCTAATATCCTTATCCTCTTACATTTAAAGTTCTTTTAAGTATTTTCTTTATACTCGGGTAGATTTTAAGCTTGTAGATATTAGCAGAAACTTTTTATTTAACTTATGTTTTTGCTTCACTTGAAATCTCTTTTCTGGTGAGTTAAAGTCTTCAACTTCTTTTTTTCTAAGGAAATTTATTAAAAAATAAAATGCTATTTTATAGTGTTGTGACTTCTGATGGTTTTTCAGGTTGAGAAGCAAAAGATTTTGCAAGTAAGCACTGCAAAATCTGAGAATAAAACAGATGGATGCAGCAATGGAGACCAGCACTTCATTGCAAAAGGGGCCGATGGAGCCAAATCTGCTAAAACTATTGGTGAGAATGCAGGTGCAGGTACAAAGAAATTTGAAATTGTGACGAATATATCAAACACAAGGCAAGGTAATCCTAGTACCTCCACAGTTTCATCATCTTTGGTTACTAGCAAAAGTGTGAATGCTGGGGCAAAACAAAAATCCACTGCAGATACCAGGAAGCCACCTAGTGGTTTCAATTTCTTTGAACGGTGATCATTTTGACTTTTTTCTTTTAATTTTGATTTATAATATATTTTTTTCCTTCATTCTTTTTGTTATTGCTATGTTAAGCTTGGTAAAAGTTTTAGAATAAAAACATGCTCGTGTGATTAATAATTCGTCCTCGTTATTAAACTTCATACCACTGATATTTCTTTGCTATGTTTGATGGCCATATGAATTATGCCCCATCCTTTAATGCCACTAAGATTTCCACACATTTTTTTAGATGATTGAGTATTTGGGTTAAGCCTAAGTCTACATCTATTTGAAGGTTACTTGATCTTGATCTTACCTTTTCATTTCCACATTATGAATGCTGTGTCCAAACTCCCAGCAATGAGCAAATTCATTTGGCTTCTTTAGCTTTCTTCTCCTGCTTCCTTCTCTTTCAGTTGTATATAGCCATTGATGTCAATATGGGACTATTATGTCAGTATATTGTTCTTGTAGAGTCATCAATTACGTTTCCTTGGATCATAACTGTAGCGAGTATAGGTTCACTGCCACTTAATGAAGAAATCTTATCCGGTTTGTAAAAATAATCAGGATAACATACCAGAATACATTAACTACAGCTTGTATATATCTCTTTCTATATTTGTTGAGATTTTGCTAATTATAATCCAGGTTTAGAAAACCAAGCAGCAACGGTTCTCAGAATTCAAAAATTGCAGTAGTGAAGGAAGCTACGTCGGAAAGAGATCTTCACCCCCTGTTATTTAAATTTAACGAGGTAATTCCCCATCATTTAGCTTCATTTTATCAAAGCTGAATTGTGCGCATCTTTAGACTATGCCCATAATGAGTTAATGACTGTTAGAATACCTGGTTGAGTGTTCATGTCATTAATGTCAACATTTAAATTATAGGATCACTAACTCACTGGTTTTTGCTGAAAGAGGTTATCTACGAAGCCTTGTAATGCATTCCCAATTTTTCTTTTGCTAACAACATTCTGATGCTATATTTTCGTCAATAGACTTGACAGTTTTAGACATGATATGATTAAGTGGCATGGCACAAAACATGACATGACATGAACACAACACGAATACACGAATATGTCAAAATCTATATATACAAAAACACGAACATTTTAAAATTTATATAAATATATAATACCTTGAACATGATTGTGACATGAAAAGATGACACTAATTGCCAAGTCTAGCACTTTTAAGGATGTAGGCAAGTAGCAGAATATATCAAATAAATTTTCACCCTTCTCCCATCTCTCTTCTTGTTCTTGTCGTCTTAGCTTCTCATACTGCAAACTAAGCTACTTTTATTCTTTATGGTACATTAGATGACTTGCAACAAAGTGCAAAATTCACAAGCTTTCTTTTTTCTATAAATCAAAAGGCATTAAAAGCTATGTTGCTTGGACTCTTAATTTTTTTTTTTTTTGGGGGTGGTATCTGTGTTCGACATGTATTCAAACATGTATATGGGGATATAAACCTCCAAATACATGGAAAAATTTTAAAAAAAATTAAATATACACGAATCAGATGCATATTCTTATTTGATATTCACATCCAACTCTGAGGAACATAATTAGTACTGTTGCATGACCTACAAGTTAAAATAACCTAATAAATTTCCTTCTTAGTTTAAAATCCCTTACTTACAGATTCTCTCCTGTATGGGATATATGTGACAGTGTCAAATGTATGATAGTACTAATTCTGCTGACTTGACTTCACCAAGTTTGATATATCAAAATTGTGTTGCAAGTTCCAAACCAAACACTAGTGATACCTTTAAACTTTCGTTCTAGCAATTTAAAGATCAAGCATATATTTATAAAGGTCCAATCGTTATGTAACATTTTGGTATTTGGGTCCATTCTCATACAAGATTTCGCCGGGCATGCGATACTTGCTATGATTTCCTTTAGATAGTAGAGCAACCTAATCTATTCCAACAAAAAAACTGATAGATCGTCGTCTGGATCTCCTAAACTAGAGATTTCATATTATCAGCTACTTACGGAAAGTTAGTGATAATTCACAGATGGCCTGCTTTAATAACTTAAAATTTCCAGTTTCATGTTCTGGCTGCGCTAACTTAAGTTACTTGGACTCACATGGGTATGTGTTGAACAAGGGTATGTTTAATTTTTTTAAAAGTTTTTTTTTCATATATTTAGAGAGTTTTAGGAGGGTCATGTCTTTATATCCATATACGGGTGATAGATACAAGTATTTTAAGAAAAATAAAAAATCTGAGTAATGTTGGGTGCTAACGGTATCAAAGTGCAGAATGATATATGCTGCTTTGGTTTTGTTCTCCTTGTTCATGCAGGGTTTTACCAATGCTGTGAAGAGGCCGGTTCGAATGCGTGAATTTCTGCTATGACGAATTTCCGTGTCCAAGCAAATCTGCAGCTCTGCTAATTTTCTGTAAAATATGAAACACACTGAGATTCTTTCTAATTGGCCCTTGACATACAATTATTATATAATATTTCCTACAGTGTGCTTTTATGTGGAATAGTCACTTGTTTTGTAAGTTCTTCTGCTAGAAAAAAAATATGGATTTAAAAAATAGATTGGAAATTGAAGGTGACCTTGGTCTGATACATTATAAAAACTGGACATAGATTGAACCGGTCAGTTTAACTATTAAAAATTGAAGAAATCGATAAATTGATAAGATATATTTATTTTATTTCTTTTGTAATTGATATATTTGAACTTCATTTTTTTTAGTTTTATAATATATATTTTTATTAATTATTTAGTATATTCAATTAATGTTAAAATCATTTTTAAACTGATTAGATCAATTTAGAGATTTAATTGATTTAACTTTCAGTTTGATTTTCTTTAACCTTGGAAAAAAGAAATCTAAGAAGAAACGACATAAGTTATATTATTACTAATAACGAGTATAATATATTTACAGTAGTAAAATTTAAATATATATCCACATTTATTCACGTTTTCTTTAATTTATCCTAATGAGCTGATGGCACCGGGACACCTTTGCCTAGAGGGGCCTAAACCATACTTGCTTTGTTTCAACTTGCAAGATAGGCTTTTGCGATATATAAAAAATAGGATTAAAGGTTAAATTCATGTGACTTTTTGAGTCATCGATTTGATCAGATTATTTAATTAAAAAAATTAAATACTAAATATAATAATTGTTATTAAAAATATATATTTAGTTTAGTAGTATAATTTTTTAATGTGTCTCGAAGAGATTAAAAGTTCAGATATTATTATCTTTAAAAATAATTTTAATAAAATAATAATAATAGTTCTTTACGACTAAACCCAGTTTTCTAGTAGTTCAATGAATTCCTGATTCTTCTTTAGTATGTGCTAGATTAGAGAGGCCACTGATTTTCAATTAAAACAATTCGACAGTGCGGTTTCTTCGACGATGCTTTCTTTTATCATTTCATGAGAGGATGTTACAGTTGGGTTGAAGAAATGAGAGGGAAAACAAACATTGTTGACGAGTTCAATGGTTCTTAGTAAGGTTTCTTTATTTGAGTGAATGGTGTAACTATTTTTATTCCCACGCTTTAAGCTTGGCCTTTTATTCGATTTCTATGTTTATTTATCCCCTTCTCTATATGTATCTACTTCATTTCTCCACAAGATAACCTACATATAAGAGAAGGAGAAAAGATTGAAAAATTCCAAAAAATTGAAACAATAGTCATAGTTAACTTTTCGTTTAGATTTTAGATGGTGATGGGTGTTTTTGTTCGTTCTTTTATGGT
>JBBYHL010000022.1:3712633-3725312 GCA_038381835.1 Adansonia madagascariensis | reverse complement strand
CTTGAACTTTGCCTGATTTTTGACTTTGTCATGTGCAACATACTTATTCTTCTTGTAACTTTAAGACAAAATTTACTACTAATTTTGAAGCTTCGCTCTAATTGCCCCCCAGTGTAGAGGGTAATCCTTGATTAGGGTTCAAATAAAGAAAATACATTATTAGACTCAAGGGGGACTGTAAAGGGAATAATTTTGTATATTAGAGAAAGGATAGAGAAATAACGTCATTTTTCATTTCAAACAAAGCCGTTTAAACTGACAAGCATTTTGCTAGGAAAAAGGATAATTTCTTTTTGAAATCATTTTGAATACTTCAATAACATGTTGTTGCACTTAATAAAGGCTTAAGGTATGCCTTCAATACTATTTGCTTCATAGCCACCAACGGCTAGTTGAGCCTTTTAGAAAAAGAAAAAATTGGATTTGTAAGGAAAAGCTCTCGGATCGTATATCTTATGTATCAAAAATTGGTTTAAGAAGGTTTTGTTCAAAAAGAAAAAGTGTTTTTGGCTAATTTTTACTCTTATTTTCCATGAATCAAGGATTTGGAAGAGTGTTAAGGAAGTCATGCCAAGATATTATCCAAATGACGGAGATCTTAGAATTACTATCATTATTTTAACACATATCAAACTATCAATATCTGAATCTTTTAGGAGCATAACTTGTTTGTAAAGCCTTCAAGGAATCCATAGAAAAGAATATTTAAATGTGAAAAGTCTCTGGTTGTGAAAGGTCTATAGTGAAATGCTTAGGACAATCATATATTTAGAGGTAAAGGACCTTTTTAAAAGAGTTCAAACTAATGGTGATCACTTACCAAAGAAAATTTTTTCCAAAATGTTCTAATTATCCTAGATATTGGAAATCAACAGAATTCATGGTCCATTACAAAATGCACACTATTTATAAACCAAAAATCATTTCATAATTTATAATTTCTAAAAAAAGTACAAAGTTCTAAAGTCAAGATCGAAGATACCCCTAATTGGCATATTACCATAAAGCCTACAACCTTTAGACCAAACGTTCTTGGTAGACATCCATGAGCTCCTAGAACTTTACTGAATTGGTATCCTTGGGGGCTGAACTGTATATCAGCTAGCGGAACATTAAGAGGTATATCAAACTCTAAATTTTTAAAATCAAAAATTCCACAAGATGCGTGGTTATTTCTTGTCATCTCAATCATGCCGTAAGGACAACCACTATATAACTCTACTAAATTCTTTAGCAGAGAAGATGAATCCAAAAACTCATTACATAGCAAAAAATCATCCAAGTAATTCAAGTTAGAATTTTCAGTAGCTTATGATCTCCTACTGATCATGCTGATATTCCCAATTATCTTCACATTGAATAGCATGCATTGATTGACAAAATCTTTAGAGAAAATGTGTTGCACATTAACCCTCAGATTATACCACCCTAGATAGGGAGTTTTTCGGGCTTTGTTAGAATGGCAGAGATTGTATGATTCTATTAAGGTCACTAAACAATGAAAGGCTAGAGTCAAGGATAGTGTCCAAATGGATTTCCTTGCTTTCTTGGATTTGTATGATCCTAGTTTCAATCGGCTGTGACTTGTTGGCATTTAATAATAGGATGACTCTCTCATCTCACATATGCTACCTATTCCCCTCTTGGTCGACATGATTACGTATTATAGGACTGGCTTCCCAAAGATTGAGTACTATGAAGTAATTGCCTTTCAGTTTGAATTTCCCTGGATCTCTAGCAGAAGTATTGGTATGATAAAGATTGAGTATTTTGAGATAATTGCATTTAACCTGCACTTCCCCGGATCCTCGACAGAAATGTTGGTCTAATAAAGATTGAGTATTTTGAAATAATGGCATTTAACTTGTACTCCCCGGATCCTCGGCAAAAGTGTTGGTATGATAAAGATTGAGTATTTTCAGATAATTGCATTTCAACCTGTATTCCCTGGACCCCCGGCAAAAGTATAAATTATATTTATTGGGTGCAAATGGATTGTTTGTTTCAAGTAACTTCATCAAACTTGAAATCACCCTTAAAAAAATGAACTTAAATCAATATGCATGAATGCATATATCTTGTAAACAACTGTCTTTATTTTATCTATGTATGTATGTCAATTAATGGAAAAATTAATGTATGAGTTAATGAATGAATAAATGACTGAATCACTGAATAAAATAGTATCTGATGAGACGAATTAAATGTCAAGTGATAAGCTAAATATTAGTCATGGAGATTATTGAAGAGCCAAGAATTTGCGAGATTTGAGTCATGATTCTACACTATCATTTCATCAACCAAAGCCATTGATTTATTTGTTCATAGTTGGTGTACATTTATAAGATTCAAAAGAACAAGAAACAAAAGGAATACTCTTGTAAACACTTCATTTTTCTAACTATGTTGGTATTTTAGGAAATCTTTGCAAGCATTAGTCATTCTTTTTTAACCTTATATTTACAAAATGCTTCATGATCACTTCATTTGGATGCCTTATATTTACCAAACCCTATATTTACAAAGCCCATATTTACAAGTCCTAGCAGCCAAAAGGTTGTCTCCATAATCATTTTATTGCCCCAAATGTTTTAATGCCTCTAATAACAAGGTGGGAGTTCAGCACAACATTCATCCTTGGTTCAAACTGAGTTATGCTGGCATCGAATAGCTTTTGAACTTTCTTTTTGAAGGTAAAGCATGCTTCTATTGAATGTCCTCATATTCCTACGTGGTATTCGCAATGTTCATTAATGTTATACCATTCGGGATAAGAAGGTTGATATGGAAGAATGTATTCGGGAACAACAAGCTGATGTTGAAGCAATATAGAGTACAGTTCCTTATAGGTTAGTGGGATTGAATCAAATTTATAATTTTTTTGTGATCTTTTCTTGGTATGGTCATCAAAAGGTGGTTGCCTCTAACTATGAAGACTTACAGGGTTAAAAGGTAGACTAATCCTTATAGGTGCAAAATTAGGTGGATTTATTTCGATCATCTACATGGACCAAGATTGGGATTTTGATATAATGGTTCACTAGGTCCAATCTTTAAGACTTTAAGTGCCAAAGGTTGGGTTGAAGGCAATGGTAATCCTTGGGGATCACTCAGAAGATCTTTGACAATTTTTGTCATTCCAAATAATTGCTCTTTTATCTCTTGAATCTCTCGTCCCATTCCTTTGACTACCCCTTCCAGAGCACTTAATCGGGCTTCCAATCGATCTCCTAAATTTTGACCTTCTAAATTCATCAAGGATGAGGGTGTTCCTAGGTAAGGCTCTTTTTTTAGACCCTTGATCACTTTTATCAATTTTTTGATCTATTTTTATGTTCCTCAGACTTCATGACCAAATCCCTCTTGAATGGACTCTAACATGCTGATTCTTGCCCCAATATTACCATCCATGTTGTGATGCTTAAAAATACAATAAATGGAATTGTTTTAGTATATTATAAAAATTATGAATGCATGAGCATATAGAGGTATGAACTTTGCAGATGTAAAAAAAAAGACACAGAAATGAATTTACAAGTTTCCATGGGATATGAATGTTGAGCCAAAAAACAATGAAAATCCTTCATAATACAGCAAACGAATGCGAAAAGTAAATACAATGTATCATAGCAACACAACCACACTTACTAAAAAAAATTAAATAATAAGGGTAAAGGGTTAAAAGCGTTCCCTCATGTGTACCTACTTTGTTAATTACTAGAACCAAGTATGGCTCTAACGAGGTAAGTCTCCTATAGCTCATTACATGAGGATTGGGTTAGACATCTAAATAGGTTCTCGAATTGTTCCTCGAGTTTGGAAAGAACTAACGAGGTACCATAATCCTTGCCCATCGCGGGTTTATATCAAAAAAGGTTCAATTCAAGTGGGAGTATCTTCCATGCCCATAATGAGGCTAACATCTCGGGCAGGCATAGGAATTTACACCTAGTAGGCTTTTCACTGGCCCAGACAAGGCTAACACCTCAGAAGGCAGAGCTACTTTGCCCCTTACTAAAATATTAGGTACCTATGCCCCTCCATATATGTGGAAGAGAATCTAATGCATATTCATGTGCATAGTGTGTGTAGGGGAACAACTTACCTTTTATGACTTAATAAATTTCAAAAATAATAAAAATACTATCCTAAATTCCCCCAGAAATAATGTTGCAAAAAGAACAAGAGTGTTAGTGAAAAAAATGAACAATATATACCAAAATTTCCATATAAATCAAAAAAAATTTTGAAAATATCAAGAATTATAGTTAAATACCGATTGAAACCAAATCATTCAAAATTTTGTTAACACGTAATTAATTTTAGGCCTGACTCTCAACCTGCCCCCAGTGGAGTCGCCAAGCTATCGCAACATGGCCCGGATAAGAATCCTGACCACCCCAACTTAAAATGGCGAATGTATCTATTGTTATATAAATATTTATTTGATTATTCTTTTTTATTTTTAGGGGCCCATAACCTAGGGACTGAGTTGTTGAGATGAATCGCTCTCTCGACTTCTCTAAATAGTCGTTACAAAATGACTATTTATTTTGGAGTCGCCACTAGTCTTATTTTAGCCAGGTGAGACTGGACACCTACCGAAGTTTATATTTTAGAGGGCTACAAAACCCATGAAAACAAACTCTGAGCTCTACAATCATCCTAGAGATTGCTTGAAAGGGTCCGAGAGTCAGTTACAATTACAAGTAAGGATCGACCTTCTAGTGATGCCTGACAATCAGTACCTTATTAATCATGTGTTAAAATAAATTTGATTTTTATTCTGTTTCAATATTCAATATTTAATTATAATTTTTGTAATATTTTATTAAAGAAATTTATTATTCCAAGAAAGTCAGGTTTTAATGCTTTTGAAAATCATAAAATTACTCGTACCCTCCTGGGGAACCAAGTGGACACGAGTTCTCCATCGTATCTCGCTGGAGAACTATTTGAAATACGAAAGGTTTTATTTTCTCAAAATTGAAAAATCTTGACTTTTTATTTGAAAAGGATTCTCACTACTAATGTAATCCGTAAAATTCCTCACATATTCTGGTAGGAATCCTATGTATTAATTTAATTAGGAAACATTGCTTTGTTTATAAAATTATTTTTTATTATTAAAAAAATACGGACTCCATGACCTAAAAATGACATAATATGATGGACCTATTCTTAATATGTACTTTTGACGTGAAAGTGTCCTAATACTCACATAGAATTTGGTTCTAATGCAAAATTATGAAAATACCCCTAAGATATACTTTTTACATGAAAGTATCCCAATAACCCTTAAAAGACTCAAAAATGATTGAAAAAAAGATGAACCTATCCTAAATACACACTTTGGACCTAAAAGAATCCTGCCCAAAAAATTACCAAAATACCTTTAGGGTATACCTTCGACGTAGAAGTATCCCGGTAACCCTAATGGACCTTAAAATGATCTAAGAAGGCTATACTAATCCTAAAAATTCACCTTCAGCATAAAAGCATCCGGTAAAAAAAATTATTGAAATGCCCTTAAGGTATACCTTCAACGTGAAAGTATCTCGGTAACCCAAATGGACCTTAAAATGATTTAGGAAGGCTAAAACAGTTGTACAAATTCACCTTTGGCATAAAAGCATCCTGATGAATAATAAACTTACCAAAATGCCCCTAAGGTATATCTTCAACGTGAAAGTACTCTGGTAACCCTAATGGACTTTAAAATGATCTTGCAAGGCTAAACCAATCCTAAATATTCACCTTTGGCGTAAAAGCATCCCGGTGAGCATAATTACCAAAATGCCCCTATAGTATACCTTCGACGTGAAAGTATCCCAATAACCCTAATGGACGTTAAAATAACCTTAGAAGGCCAAATGAATCCTAAACATTCACCTTTGGCATAAAAGCATCCAGATAAGGAAAATTACCAAAATGTCCCTAGGGTATACTTTTGACATGAAAGTATCCCGGTAACCCTAATGGACCTTAAGATGACCTAAAGTGACGAAAAGTAGATGAATTTAGTCTAAATGGAAAATCAAAAAGTTTAAGTTTGACTTAAAATGAAAAATTTGCAATCAAGCTCCTAAATTCTTAAAAATTGCATTTCGTATCCTTCGAAAGATCAAACAAATACGAAAAGTTTTAAAAAATTTTAGATCCCTATGGAAGGCATAGAAATAATAGAAATCTTTAAAACTGGTAAAATATCTGTTTTGCCTCCTAAATATGAAAATTTACTATTTAGTCCCTACACTTTTCTAAATTTTTATTTTAGTCCCTACATAATAAAATACCTAAAAATCATAAAAATCATATGAAATTATGCATGAAACTACAGCTAATATATCAAAAAGACTCAGCCAAATACCTTGCCCTAAAAATGTTTTATAATTTACAAAATAGCCCCTAAACTTTTTAAAATTGCAAAATGCCCCCTAAAGTGTGAAAAATAGCTAAAGCATGATATGAAAAACCCAAAATCAGTTTCCAAGTTATCCATGAAGCTTTCAATCAAATCCTTTGACCATAAAATAAAAACTTTCTATTATTTGCAAACTAGTCCCTAAAATTTCATAAAATTACAAATTGGCCCTTACATGATTAAAATGTAAAATTAAGCTTCAAGTAAAACAAAATAATCACAAAAGTCACATTAAAAATCAAAAGTAAGATTCGATCACTTCTTTTTGCCCCTAGAATTTTCAATATTTACACAAAAGTCCCTAAACTTTTTAAAATTACAAAAAGACCCTAAAACTTAAAAAAATGTATTTTAACTTGATAAATCCATAAAATACATTCCTAAGGATGCAGGTATGCTTTGGCCAAGCATATAGGTCAAAAAATATTTTATTTTTTATATATTTTTATATTATTCTATTTTTTTTTTTTACAAATTAGGCTCTAAACTTTTTATATTTAAAAAATGATCACAAAAAACCAAATATACAAACATAAATTTCAGCCAACACCTAAACAATCTACCAATCAATTTTTTTTTACTTAATAATCACATATTTATATTTTATTTAACACAAATTAGCACCATTATATGATAAAATTACAAAAATAAACACTAAAAAAAATACATTTAAACATATATATGACAAACACAATGCCAAAACCAACATTATATCAACATAAACATGATTCATGAAGAAAAATAATTTACTAACAAGAAGAAAGAGAAAAAAAATCAAGGAAACTAGTTCATGGCCATTATGCTTAGTCTTTCAACATGGATGAAAAATCCATGAACTTAAGCATATTTTGGCTCACCAAAAAGAAGAAAAATGAATGAAATAAATAAAATTTCAAAGATTTTAATGAAGATTATACCTTAACAAAGCTTTAAATTTTTTTCTCAAATATTTTTTTCTTTTTTTGTATTTTTTGGCTTCCAAAAATTTTTTTCCATCAAAATTTCTTTTTTCTTTATTAATTTGATGTTTTAGTTCACTTGTTAGGTTGGACAAGTAATAAATGTTGTCACAAGCCCATGCCTTTGTTATCTTTTCTGACAAGCCACCATCTCTATTGTCATGATTATGCTAGTTTAGGTGAAATGATGATTTTGGTTAGCTTGTTGGAATTAGTTGGAATGAAACTAAATCAATTGGAATGGAATTTAATTCCAACCGAATTAGGTTTCATGTAACTAAATTGGCAAATTATAAAATTAATTATGTAAAAGCGAAATTACATTATGAATTTACAAGTAAACATAATCTTTAGAAATAAAAAGACAAATGCAATAAGATGCATAAAAAGCCAAATTGAAAATTCAATGAAAAATGATAATAAATTAAAATTCATGTACTCAACAAAATTTCACATAATAAATCCAATTAAGAATTTAACCATATGGAAATTCTAATCAAAATTACATAAAAATAAAAAATAAAAAAATTGAATCAAAATAATTGATATAAAAATAAATAAAAAATTAAAAGAAAAAGTTAGTGGACTTTGTTGGAAAATTGAATATTAAGATGGGCTTGGTAGGTTTTTAGATAATGAAACGAGCTTAGTGGAAAATCAAGAAAATGGGCTTAGTAAAGTCATTGGGCTTGTTGAGAAATTATTGGGCTTACTAGGCTATTTATAAAATTTAAAGTTTTCAGGCCCATTAAGAAAATTTGCCCAAAATAAAATTAATAAATAAAATTTATAAAGATCTCAAGTATTGGATCATACAAGGAAAATTTTTTAGAAGTCTTATATGCAAAAAAAAAAAATTAAAATCCAAAACTCGTAAAATTTAACAAGAAAACATTTATGGAAGAAATTTGTTATTTTGGAAAAAATGCAAATCTCATAAAATAAATTGATTTTTTTAAAAAAGCTAATTTAATATAATTTTAATGAAAGTATTTAATTAATTTTAAAAATCTTAAACTCAAAAATTTTCTCCCGAAAAAATTTATGGAGTAAAATACTCTGTATCTTGAAAACATGAAAATTCAAAAAATGAAAAACTTATAAAATAAAATAAATTTTGAAAAACTGAATTGATGCTGGTTAAATAAAAATATTTAAAGAATTTTAAAGTTTAAAACTCAAGAAAATTCTACTAAAAAATTTACATAGTAAAAGAAAGCTTGTATTTTAGGTTCAAAAGTTTCAAAAGAATACATTAAAACTTATTTAAAATGAATTAAATAAAATGTACTGCTCAAAATATTAGTTTACAAAGTGGTAAAGACGGAATCTGAAATTCAAAATAATTTCATCGAAAAAAATTTCACGAGCATGATACTCACGGTACTATGAGAAATTCAAAATAAGTTACTAAAATGATCAACTTTACACCTTGTGGTATTAAATGTCAATACAAATTTTTCCTTGATTATTTTTTATTTTTTAGAATGCATATTGACATAAATACCATAGGTATCGTTAAAAAAATACAACAGTCAACTTCCTAATTTTAACGAAAAGTTCTAAAAAATTCCTAAAAATGGGAAGTTTGATCGTAGTAACATCCGCAAAAATACATTTCAAAATTTCACAAGTATAAAATTAAAAGTTAATTATTTTACCTTGACATTCGTATTTTTTATCCGAGATTTACTCTTCATGACCTTTGAAATGGCGCTAATTTTATCACGTGCACCTGCAATCATTTAAGCACATTTAAATAGGTCTTGAAAATGTACTTTCCCCTAAAGAAAATTTACCTCCACTAAGACAGTGCCTAATTTTGTACCTCAGATATTTTTAGACTGACAGGGAAAAGGGCCCGGATAAAATTAGGTGTCTATGTAGGGTCATTTAGGTCATTTTTTATGATCTAAGGACTTTTATTCAATTTTATGAATGTTGGGGTCATTTAGGTCATTTCTCATGATCTAGGGATTTTTAAACCATTTTAAGCATTAGGTCATTTTCCATGATCTAGGGACTTTAAACAAATTCATGCACGTTGAGCTCATTTAGATGATTTGCTATGATCTAGGGATATTCATGTCATCTTCCATGACTTACGGATTATTATGAAAAGTTTCATGCCATTAAATCATTTTTCCATGATCTAGGGATCATTTCATGATGTCCATGCATACTAAGTCCATTTAGATTATTTTCCATAATCAAAGGGTCATTTTGCAATTTCAAGTTAAATATATCAATATATAAGGATTATAACATATATTTTTTTCAAAAATTTGAGGCAATATCCCAGAGTTAAAATAGTCTACAAGTGTGCTTCCAGTATATAAAAGTCACGTTATCAATTATTTTAAACAAAGGAATACATTCTTTAAACAAAAAAATCAAAATTTTCAATTTTGTAAAAAAATAAAACTTCCATATTCTTATAGGTTTCCTGAAGGGGTGCAAAAAGTATTTTAACTTTCAAAATGTGCAAAACTTGATTTAACTAAAATGAAAAAAAAACAATAATATTAATTTCAAATTTAGGAATTATAATTAAGTATCACAAAATTAAAATCAATTTTAATTGAGATTTAAGATAGCATGTGATTAATAGATATTGTTTTACAGGTATCATAAAGGGGATATGTCTCATCCTATGCATAATTGACTCCCAAATACTTTTCATACGAATCTATGGTTAGTACATAGATTTTGGCATTTATTTTTGAAGGTTTCGTAACCCTTAAAATATAAACTTTGATAGGTGACCAATCTCACATAACCTAAATAGATTAGTGGTGCCTCTAAATCTTTTGGTCGTTGCCTAACAACCATTTAAAGTTAAGTTAGACAAGCGATGCAATCCGATAATTAAGTCTTATTCCAACATGAGAAAATAAAAATAAGAAATTTTATCCATTCTAAATATGGAGCGTCAGATTCACGTTCAGCATGTTACAACACATAGAAGGGCCACAAGTACTATTGTTTGCCAGCAAAAGCATAGCAACATGTCCAGCTCAAAATTATCCTTATTAAAATGATATGTATCTTCTAGGATGAAAATTAACACTTTAGGCGATGATGTTCATTCATTTGTCACTACCTAATTATACAGTGGGATCAAGTTGTCGTTAGACAACAACCTATTTAGGTTAAATTTATCGATAAAGAAATGATATAGAGCTCTCAATCTTGGGCCATGGGTTTGGTAAGGATAACCAACGCACCCTAATCCTGGGCCCATCAGGGTTTTAGTGGAAAAAGTTCAATCTAGGTGGATATATTTCCCTATGCCTATACAGGAAATAGAACACCATGAAAGCATAGGTAATTTACATCTCAAATGGTATTGCTAGCCCATGCATGATTACCATCAAGAGGGTGACTAGCTCATTGCCACCAAATAAAGGTCTTAATCTCTTTCCAAGTTGATATTGGCCAAAAGTCTAGTGTAAATGTAAATGCACGATGTGTGTCAAGGAAATGACAAACCATTTTGTTTTACCTTTTTTTTTTCAATTTTACCATTTAAAAATAATTGAATCATATTTATTTTGGCAAAAGCAATCCCTATCAATCTCACAGAAAAAAAGCACATATAAGATATCAAAAAGTAAAGGTTAAATACCAAAAATGGAGAAAAAAAGTTATAGATAAATAATAACCAAAAATTGAGGAAACCAGGATCAAATAAACTACGACTAGTTGTAAGCCTGACTCTCTAGGTATCTCTCCAGTGGAGTCACTAAGTTATCACCATGTATCCTCAATGAAGGGAGACACGTAAGACGTAAAAATAATCCTCAGTGGGATTTTTAGGCATAACGGGATGAGAAAGATATGTCTTTTATTTTTGTATTTAGGGAAGATCATTGGACAAATCGCACGTCTGACCTTTGATGGCCATTACGAAATGGCCAAAAATTAAGGTCACTACTGACCATTTGGGTTAGGTTTGATCAGACACCTATTCAAAACTGGCACCTCCAGTCACAAAACCTGAAGAACCAATTTTACAATCTGCGTGTATCAAAAATCGTTAGGAGGATCCGAGAGTTGGTTACACATAAGGAAGGATTACCACCTCCACAATGACATAAATCGTACTATCTAGCCATGGGTTATCTTGGTTTCAGTTTTCTCGATTTTATATAGCTATTATTTGTGTATAATCCCCTTTTATGATGCATTTTTGGAAATAGAAAATCCAAATTTTTCATAATAAAGTCAAACCTCTCTGCATAACCTAGGAAGATGGAGAAACATAGAGGTTTTAATAAAATTATTTTGATTTTTAATTTAGCAAGAATATTCCATCCTGAGCACTAAAAGGATACTAACAAAGAACATTACCTCGAGTTTTTAGGAAATTTGATATTTAAAACATGAATGCAATATTATCATCAACGAAGGAAACGTGTTAGTAAGACATAAAAAATATAACAAACATTACAAAAAAATTAGACACACAAGGCAAGGAAAGGAGGGTCGGTTGGAATGTATCTCATAATTGTCATCGGTTATCTAAAAATAATTAAATTAACAATTTTGAGACGCGTATGGACTCATTGTCATTGAAGGCATGATAACCGAGGTTTTGGTTGAAAATCTAACGTAAGAGAGAAACAATTTAAATTTTAGATGGAATTTTGGAAAATGAGGTTAAAAGGCCTATATGAATGAAAAACTTTGTAATTTTTAAAAACATAATTCTATTTAGGTATTTTTAATAAAAATGTGGACTTCAATTAAAACTGATAAGTTAAAAAAAAAGACTAAACTATTTTTTGATCCGAGCCTAGCAGGACCTGTACATAACTCAAAAATTCATTGGGGTCAAAGTCAAGCTCATGTCGGGGCATCCAAATGCTTTGAAAAGGTTATTCAAGAAAATTGCTTGATTTTGCCTAATACTAGAAATAGGGGCCAACTTCGCACTATTTATTTTAGACTCTTTAGAAGGTTTCAGGCGACAAATAAAATACTGTTAGAAGGTAACTTGATAATAATTAATATAAAAATATTCTTAAAAATCCCAAAAAATTGCCTTCTAGAAGAAAACAAATTGAAATTAGACTCAATTTAGCATTAGTTGCATGTGTAAGGGAGAGGGTGCAACAAACTTTGAAAAATCATCTTAGACTCGTTTGGACTCAAAAATTCATAAACGATAACTTTATAGAAAGTTAATTTCATTTAGTTTTCAATAAGAATATTTAAAAAATCCAAAAATGATCTCACGGGCTAAAACAGCCTAAATAGAATGCTGATCTCTGATTCTAAGGGTTCCAAACAA
>JBBYHL010000022.1:3672841-3688366 GCA_038381835.1 Adansonia madagascariensis | reverse complement strand
AATTTAATTGAATAAACTTGAATAATTTGATTTTTATCTAAAATCAAACGTCAGCTTTTAAAACAAAACTCGTGAAGCACAAGCTTTTTATTGCTGGAGTTAAATTCAACTCGATTACAACACTCTCCTACTCTTCCTTTCTATTGCTTTCCAATAAGAATTGCTTGACTGCAGTCGTGGGGAAAATCACTTATTCATGAAAAGGATGGGCGAGAAAAAAGAAAAGAAATTTTCAATGGAAAGGGATATAAAGTTTATTTTTGGACCAAGAAT
This sequence comes from Adansonia madagascariensis, assembly GCA_038381835.1. Lineage (NCBI taxonomy): Eukaryota > Viridiplantae > Streptophyta > Magnoliopsida > Malvales > Malvaceae > Adansonia > Adansonia madagascariensis. The sequence goes on along the minus strand of JBBYHL010000022.1, from coordinate 3,688,093 downwards.
GAATAGTAAGATAAGAAAGGCTTACACCAGGAGAGATGGAATGTTGAAACAATTATCAACTGAAAATGACATAATGCAAGCTGCAAATTTTGAGCTGCACCATCCCTCACCATTTTTCTGCTAGACAAGAGAATCCTTGATGAACTACTGTTTGCATTGCAGCGCACAAAATTCTTCCTTTAGCCAATAGTTATCAAGAAACCATTACCCCCAAATTTTCCAATGTGGCTCGCTCATCCAACCTCAGGCATCAAACACCTAACAAGTAGCAAGCTGACACTATTTTCTAAGCTAAAAAGTTTTAACAGATTAAAACCTGCAAATTTAACTCCCTTGCCTACCATCATTGTACACAGTTTCAAAAATGGTTTCAGTTTGCGTACACGTCATCACTTGGAAAACCCACTCTTGAACACGAAATGAGACAACAATGATAACAAGTTACAACAACTTCCACTTTTTTTCTCTTTTTTCAAACATGCGCACAACATTGAAAATGGCTGCATCAGTAAAACCCCAAAAAATTGGGAGAAAAAAAAAAGTAAGCAAAGCACAACAAAAACAAAATAGAAAGGAAAGGAAAGGAAAATGTGCAAAAAGAATCGTATAATCCCACATAGGAGTATATGTTGTGTAATCTTCAATCATGTGAACTCTCAATACCTTTGTCCCAAACAGTTCAGCACCAGCCAACTGCTGGCAATTCAATAAGGCCATGAGTCACCTTTTTCTCGGGCTTTCTTTCTCTTTGTCTGCTTAGGCCTTCTACAAACACTTCATGGCTGAATCCTCTCACGGGCACTACTTAAAGATGCAGTTGATCTAGGTACTTGTGCACTTGTTATAGGCTTTTGCAGAGGCTTCAAAGCAGCCATAATTTCTGCAAATGTTGGCCTCAGTTTTGGATCCCTACAATTTAAAGGAAAAGAAAAAAAAAAAAAAAAGGTCAAGAGTACTGCTTACCAGCTTTAACACGCATTCAGATGCATCTACAACTACATCCTATAGATTGCAATGACCATGATACGATAGAGTTCATCTCCATAATTCAGCGGCAACCTCCATCATTTATTACAGTTCAATATTGTGCATGTTAAATATGATTGATTGTTTTAAATAACAGGAAACTAGGACCATCTAATCCATAGAATGAACTGCAACAGAATAGAATCTTCCTCACATTCAGACTACTAAGTAAAGGTAAGGCTAAGATAACTAAGTGGCAAGACAGATGGAACACGCAATTGATAAGGCCCACTATTTCCCCATCTTGTGCAAATGGTTTAGAAATAGCTCAATTCATAAGTGTCTAAAAGATTGGCCAGTGATACCTGCCGGATCACCAACTGCACATGCACCATGATTATATGTCAGATTCTAAGGTAAGTTGATTTCAAACCAATTGGCTAGCAAAAGTATACAAATTCACAGTCAAAATGATTTGATTTTCTAGTGTCATTTTACAAATTCATAGTCAAAATGACTAGATTTTCTAGTCTCATTTTACTAGTTTCAGTTTCCTTCAGATACACAGAAGATTAGATGTCACCATCTGAAGTCACAATATACTAGGCTTGAATAGGCAGTAAAACAAAGTTCCATAATCGTGAAGTTGGAGGGTCAAATGTTAGTCAGGTCTGCAGGGTACTGTACATATCTAGGCAAGTCCAGAATAGAGCTTGTTTAGAAGTATCCAATTCAAGTTGATACAAAACTATAAATAACTTCAAGAAAGTATTTAAGTACCATAAATAACTTCAATAAAATACTAAGAAAATCTTTGATAAAATATATAATAGTGCGTTAATTTTCTTTTTTCGCCTTGGAAAGAACATGATAAAATTCAATGTAAAAAAAGAGCTAAGACAATCTCTGATAGCGGACATAATAAATGGGTTCAAAGTATGGAACTTTTATTCCGTTGAGGTATGGTTCAGCAGACAATGCCATTGAGTCCATCCAATTTACTGCTATAATTTTGTATATCCATACTAATATAAAAGGAAGTGTCTAATTTGGTGTCCGCTAAGTTTGTTGAAACAAACTAAATTCTAGAATTAACAAACCAGTCAAACAAGAGAATAATGTTTGGACATGTTATACGTTTTGATTCATATTTGATTTATGATTGGATTCTCAACTTTCGTTTTTGATACTTAGGAAGAAGTAAAAAACAATTGTGCACCATCAAATAACGTCTAATTTTTGCTGTCTTCGTCTCTTTTACTCCTACTTAAATTTACATTTCTGTTCACTCATGAAAATGAGTATGCAGGACGCTAGACCACATACTGCTTCAAATTAGTAGACACTCAGACCTAACCCGTTTCATGGTGAATATCTCAGGACTCCCTTCACCAACAGAGCTAATTAACTACAAAACAGCATGACAACAGCATGACACTTTCTTTAAGAGCACAAATAACACTGAAAACTAAGTCCCTCAAGTATTCTTTGAAACATAGATGATAAGAATGAGTCTTAACTTTTCCAAACTTCTAACATTAAAAGAGTATTTAGGTTATTAATTTGCACTTCACATTGAATGAAAAACATTCTTCTGAACTTCAAAATTAAGAGCATCGTACATAAATTGATCCAAATCTTTTAGCTGTACATTGATTGCAATTATGGGATACACGTAGTTGGTACATATACAGGCGTGTTTGACAAAGGTCTTAAGCAGCCTTTCAAGATTTAAAGAGCAGAATCCAGGTCCAGGAGTCTGAAAATGACTCTAAAGATAAAACTAGAGAAACGGCAACTAAATTATTGAAAAAGAAGAAATTGGTCAGCCGAAAGAAAAGGTTCAGCATAAAAGCAACAGAAAATAGTTTGAAGCAACAATGTTAAAAAATATAGACCATTAATCAAACATGAGTATCTAAACTGGAGTTTCCTTTTAAGCTGCAGATTAACAATTTGAAGTATAGCTACTACGGAATATAAACAGCACACCAACTTCAAGATAACTCATATGGTATGGTGCAACTATATGAACAAGAGCTTATTGGAATTGGCTTTTCTAAATCACAATATCTAATCAGAGACCAAGAAATAAAGGCAATAATAAAAATATACTCACGTCTGCCAGCACCTTCTAATAATTTCTGCAATTGCAGGATCCATGTTATCTGGAATGTCAAGACGACGGTGCTGAAATCCTACTGCACCAACAACTTGCATTGGATTCATTCCTCCCCATGGTTGTTGCAAAGTACAGAGCTCCCATAAGATAACTCCAAAGCTATAAACATCACATCTGCATGTTAAACATATTATATATGACCATTAAATGATTCTAGGATGATGATGAAGACACTAATGCAAAACAACAAAGTAGCAAGGGAAAAGGCCTACTTCTCATCTGAAGGTTCATTTCGTAGTACTTCTGGAGCCATCCACTCGGCCTGGAGAACATCAATACGTGAACTTGGTTAAATTCAATGGTACATCATGTATGGTACAATTAGAAGTTGAGAATTGGAAAACAATGAAAAAACAAGGGTGGGTGGAGCATGGTTGATGGCAATAAATTATACTTTGTCCCAGTTATCTAACAGACAGATCCCGTTCTAATATAAAGTAAAAAACAAGAATGATCTATGCTACCAATATTATAATAGTTGTAACTTGAACCAGGACATTTTTAGGATTACCCATAAATGGAACCTTGTTTTTTGCCTCATTTACGAGTCTATTGTACCCTCACGTCACCTAGAAAAAAATGTATGCCAAGGCAGGAAAGCCTTTCCTCAAGATCAATCATTCCACTATTTCTAAAGGCATGTGATCCATCTGGATGTGCAGCTTTAAAATTATTTTTCATTTTACATCTAATTACATTTATTTAGCTATATGGCTCATTTAGTACAACATTACATGGTTGGAAACTAGCTATGTGAGGATCTCAATATGTGGCCTATTAAGCATCTTTCCTCCGTTACTGCAGGATGAGATGTCAACTACACTTTAATCTACGTAACAATTATCCTTAAACCTGACAGTGCCATCAGCTGAAAGCAGCCACTGGATTCCTCCATTATCCTCTTATTATCCTTTATTTCATATCCCATTCAACTCTCCATCCTTTCTTATTATTTTTATTGTCATTGGATCTGCACTGTCTCTTTCCTCTTCCCTCATATTGTCTTCTCAAAATCTTATATGTGGAAATCCTAATCAGATCTGAAAAGGCCTGAGCTATTCACACGCTTGCTTACCTCTGCCTCAGACATCATCTACTTTGTTGTTGCTACCGTCATCACTGCTAGCCATCTGTTAGGCTTTTCACAATGGATCTCATTTTTGGTCGAACTTGAATTGTTGATTTTCGAAGCTTCAATTGACAAATTTAAAGTTTCTACTTTTCGATTTGTATATTTAGTTGTAGACAAAGGATTTTTCTCATTACTCATTACCTATTTGTGTTTTAACTTTTGTGTTTCTGATTTTCATGTAGGTAGGATGGTTGAGGATTCTGACATTGTGATGTTGGTGAAAATGAAGAAGATTGCAGATTAACAATGTGAAGCATTTTGGGTTTTTGAATCTTATTTTGTTGGAATTTTTTTTTTCTGTTTTCCGAGATTATTTTACTCCACTTGGTTCAAAAGGTTCTAATTTTTCATAAAACTTCATTCTCTAGTTGTTACAAGAGAATTCAAGTCCTTGGCAAAAAAAAAAAAAAAAAGCATAATTAAAGAAGAAAAAGAACTAATTGAAAAAGAATTTCTTTAAAAGAAATCAAATCTCCGTGGCAGCCAGAATAAAAAGGTAGGTGGCAGCCATGTAGATGCCAAGTTTGATTTGTTAAATCCAAACCATCTTTTTTTTTTGACAATTTCAGATTGAAAGTTAACATTAGGCCTAAAAACCGATTATCTTTCTACCTTACCACCTACTACAGTACTAGAGAAATACCTAATTTACCTTGCTCTACCCTCACCATGCTACCACATTTTGGGGCATTAAGATTTGCCCTGGCCTCCTTTTTGCCTCGTTTACTTCTACCTATACACTTGAGGGCCATGCTATCTCATCTCTCCACTAAAAGACCCCTAAATATGATCTTTCTTGAATGAGCAGGTTGCTTCCACTTGCTCGGTTAAAATCATTCCCATAAGCTCGCTCACAGTCACAGGGAGATCGCTTGCGATGATTTATTCAATAATACCCTGAAGTTATGGTCTAACGTTACCATCCTACATTCTATTTCTGCAAATACGTATACCATTCATTGATACCTGATGGTAGTCAAACCCTACATTTTCAAGATAGGAAGAAAGAAACAGGGGCAAAGAGTATAAAACCGAAAATAAATGAACTGACACGAAATATCAAGCCTATATGACAATAGATTATTACCCTTAAAATAGATAGGATCAGCTATATATATTAGAAACTAAAAGAATAAAATATAAAGTGCTTATAGGAAAGAAAGGAGAGAATCATATTACCGTCCCTGCAGTTGACTTTGATGATAGATATGTGCTGTACTTCATCCGCGATAAACCGAAATCACAAACCTAAATCAAAATTTGATGCCTGGCTCAGTTATTTAAAAAAAAAAATGAAATTTCTAATGGGATCAGCAACTGTAAAGAAGAGAAAAAGGCAACCTTTACAACCCAATTTTTGTCAACTAAAAGATTCGGGGACTTCAAATCACGGTGTACTATCATTGGAGTGCAATTGTGTAAGTAATTCATTCCCCGAGCCTGAAAGTTCAAGCATCCAAAAGAAAAAGATACCCAGCAAAGCCATCAAATGAACTTTTAAGCAAAACAAATAAATATAATATAAGGCAAGAATAACATTATCTTTTAGTGGGTGCATGTTTCTCCCTCCTCAAAGAGCTAGGTTCAAATCCCCCATCTCCAATTTCAAAAAATAATAATAATAAATGTGTAATATATGTATTTGTGTGTGTGTGTGTGTGTAAGCACGGATGTTGGTAAAAATTCTGATTGAAGAAAACAGAGTTTTAATTTTACATTAAGGTTAAAAACAACAAACTTTATATTAATCTGATATATTTTGAAAATATGACAACATTATCTATTAATATGAATTTCAATTAATATACCTTTTATCAGTTTCAGTCACTAGCACACATGCAATTCTATATGCAACAAATAATTATTATTTAAAATAGATAGAAAAAAGAATGCAATTGTGTGTTTAATATATAAATATTGCTTAAAAATAAATAAGAAAAACAATATTCACATGCAACGTGATATTAGTAACAATAAAATGAAAGAATCATACAGCATCAAGAGCCATCCTCAAACGCCTCCGCTCATCTAATTGATTGTTTGGCCGGTGAAGTAACCTATACAAACTACCTCTGCAAAAAAGCAAGAAGCAAAAATACTTAGAATTATATATAACAAATTGAACTAATGAATTGCTAAGCTCTGGCAACCAGGAAATAAGCAAGAGAAATTAAGAGAGTCAAAAGGCAAAGGAATAAGAATAAAAGAGCCAACAATGCCAAGATGAGCAAGCTCGGAATCCAGAACCATGGCTAGAGCAGCAGTTTACCCATTAGGGCACAATTTCAGTAACTTTTCCAAAGTTTTTTTTTTTTTAACCCACACCCTTTGCTTATGGTAAATTCAGCTTTTAGCCATCTTTTTCTTTCACTCACAATTCAATTGCTGACAAAATACTGGCACATAACACGATGATGAGGAATTATGAAATAGCTCCACTTGTAAGTTTACACATCTTGGCTACAAAGCTGCTTAGAAAATAACTAATTGTAATGATCTATGTTAGAAAGTAACCACAAGTAGTCCTTCAAAATTATCACATTGTTGGATATGACGGAACAACAAAATCAGACTGTTTCTTCAAAATGCAAATAAAGTTCCTACAAAATTACAAAAAGAAATAGAGTGACAACATACCTATGAAGAAATTCTGTTACAATTGCAAGGTTTGGAGGACGTGTTACAGCTCCCATGAAAAGAACAACGTTGGGATGTCTGAGTTTTTTCATTATTAGGACCTACAAAATTAGTAGTTAAAATTTGTAATTTAAAAAGGAAGTAGTTTGGACTAGTAAATGGATGGGGCAATGGAGAAAGTGCAATGTCATCTAGGGAAAACGTTTACTCCAAAATTACTGTGACTGTGTCAATTGAAAACATTCTGAAAGTAAAGGCTATTAATGAGATTCAAACAGACTGCAAACATGCTCTCAAACAAATGGGAAAACAAAAGCTTTAGTTACTCAATATAACACTAACTTTTGGGGGTTTCCAAAAGTTCAACCAGTCTGGGGTGGAACTTGATCTTTAAAAAGCAAGACCATTCATTAAGCCTACAGTTTTCCTAAAATAAACGTATTAGTAGTCAAGAATATGTATAATATATTTCTTCTATTATACATAATAAAATTTTATAACTATTTGCCTGGGCCAAGCTGCTGGATTATTGTCCATGATTTAGAAGGCTTAAATTTTTTTCTTCCCCTGTAGCCAACATAATACATCTAAAAGTGATGCCCAGATTCCATCCAAACACATAGTGACGTAATGAGCTAGGAAGGCTGCTTGGCCCTTGGACAACTATAGCCATAATGATCACTGAAGAAGTATGGATAGAAATAAGTGGGGCAACATTGACTCAGTTTAAGGTGTCAGATGGTTCATAATTACAGGTAATCAGTAACTGAGGGTTAAAAGCTAAAATATCTCCAATGACATCAACATCATACCCATTTAGGCTTTGGCATAGGGTAAGTATACGTACAATAGCAACAGGAGAGATAGGAAAGGCTTGTACCTCACTTTTGAATTCTTCAAGTGATTCCCCAGAGATATCTTGATCCAGGAACCTCTTCACAGCAACTTCCTATGAAATCGAAGTGTCGGAAAATGGTCAAATATTCTCCTTCAAAGAACGGCAACATGGTAAGGAAATTTTACGCAATACAAGACTTAGGCAACAAATGATTTCCGTTCAAAAGGTGGGAAAGTGAAAACTCATGTTATAACATTGATTGACAACCAAATTTACATTCTATAAACAAGCTAACCTGTCTGCACGACTCAATTCATAGTTAACAAAGAAGGCATGCATTATTTGGCCTGGCCAGTTACATAAGATAGAAACGGAACATAACATATATCCTAATGATAGTAGCTGATCTAAAAGTTTAATTAAGATAATTATAAAAATGAAACAGAATGTAGAGCCAAAGTTTGTTTGAAAACCGGAGATTTATGGTAGTGCTTTAAAATAGCAAATCTAAAACCAACTGGCAATCAGTAACAAAGCTAAATATGAAAATAAGGTAAGAGCAAAACTATAAAAAGATGAGGGATAACAACAATTATCGCTCCTCATGAATTTTCATGTTGAAGCCCAACACTAAAACTAAAAGGAAATGGCCCTAGCATGTGGATAACAAATAAGAAAGAATAACTCTAGCATTAGCCCATAACAAGCTCTAAACTTAACCAATGTGAGTACCATACTTTACGCTTAACAAGCACTAAATAGACACAACATGCAATTATTAATTGGAATAAACACAATGATAATTGTCTTCGTCTGAGTTCTGTTACCACCATCCAAATAAGGTAGGGGATGGATCAAAACAAATTGACCCTACACAGAACACCCCTCCATACACTACTGTTTGTTACCATAAAATATTGTTGTATTCTAATCAGGCATCTATCAACTTGACAACGCTAAACTTCAAACAAATTGAGACCCACAAATGGGCCCCACAGATATTTTCACCACATGCATGGAACCATCAAGAGGTTCTGTTTCGGCTGAAACTTTCAGATGATATGAAACGATGGCCATTGCATCCCCTATCTTGGTCCTAAAGAAACTTTGGTCACATTACTTCATCTCCAAGTCTAAAGTTGAAATGAGTTTGATGTAATACCCATATATCTAAAGCTATACATAACACTTTTTACCAGCTATCGCAAAACTCATTTAAGAAGGAGAATATATGAAAGTTTAAGGGAAATTAATTTTGCAAGCAGTGTTAATTCCCATAATTAATATGAAAATGAAAATCACAACAATTTTCAAAAAGGATCTTGGGGAACTCTGGCAGATTGGCTACTAAATACAGGAGAAAAGCTCAAGATTTAACAGGCTCTTCGAATAGTATCTTGCAATACACTTTTATTTTGAAGCAATTTTTCTTTTAAGTTTTCGTTTCAATTTTTCTCATTGTCTTCAAGTCAATTTTTTCAGAAATGTGTCCTATATTCTTTTAGTCACATTAGCAGCTTATATTTTGTAGGTTATAATCATTTCCACCACCCAAACAGGTTATTACAAGTCATTCAAGTTAACTGCCCGCCAATAAGCATTATAGGAAATCATACTTTCTAAGTGACAGTAGAAAATTCTTAATGCTTCTCAATGACAAGAAATACAGAAACCGTTTAAACCCAGAGAGGACATTAGACATAAAAGACTAAGCATAAGAAAACTCACAGTCCCATGCCATTCTCCACGATAAACCTCACCATATGATCCTGCAACAGAAAGGATGCACCAAAATAGAGATGATAGATCACATTAATTGAAAAAAACCACGAACCAAACTATCTACCCAAGACAATGGACGAAATAAATAGCTAAAGAATAGGTCGATACCAAGTCCAATGCGCTCGCCCAAGGTGATTTCCTCCCATGGAATCTCACAGTCTGCAATATCATCAAGTGCAACATCCGACTTTGAACTATCATTGCCAACCGATCTATCTGATATTTTCTCACCTTCAGAATTTACCCCCAAGGCATCATGCTCCCTTTCACCACTACCTTGTGGCTCAGAGCCATCTGAGTCAGCAACTCCATCATTACGCTCATTATGCTTAGTCACAGCTGCACTAGTTGCCACCACCACAGCAGCAGTAGCAGTAGCAGCAGCGGCTACAGGAAGTTCAACATTTGAATCAGTGCATGACTTTGTTGCAGCAACTACCATCGAAGATGCAACTACAGCAGCAGCTGCTGCTGCAGCAGCAACTGGGACATTTCTAGAATATTGAATAGGAGCTGCATCAAATTGTGAGGACACAGGCGGTCCAATGGCTTCCCTTATCTCAAATGGATAATTGACCCTTGGGCCTTCCACAGGTTTAAGACGTTCAGGTTGGTTATGAGAAGAGCTTGCTTTAGCATATGCTTTACGATGGGGTAGAGGAGGCAAGCAATGAGAAGGTCCAAAATCATCTTGATTCTTACTTTCACGAGGTCCAGTGCTCTGTCTATTTTCATCCTTAGTCTCAGTTGGAAACCTGACTTCAGTGGTCGATGTACTTAACTGCTCAGAATAAATCTCAGTAAATAAGTTAGGGGGAGCAACAACGCCACTCTCAAGTAACACATCATGAAGTTTTTGAGCTAATTGTGGATTCTCCTTGGCAGCGTCAATCATGTATTGTGAGACATCTTTCACATTCATCCTACGCCCAGCAGAGGAGCTAATACCTTCTGTCCAGGAAGGAGATCTCGCATGTGCATGAGGATAATTAAGCCTGCTTGAAAGTTCCTGCACAGGTGCCTTCTCCATGTTGTAAGGGGTTTTAAAGTCTTCTATGGGTTCCTTGGATTGCTCCCCACTTTTAGTTGCCCCAGATGAATCTACAAAGGCATTAAAATCACCTCTTTCATCAGATTGATTTCCTCCAGCAGCAAAATTTTTGGACCTGGATCTCCTCTCCGTTGTCCCAAATTCAGAATTGTCCTCAAATGAACTCCCAACGCCACTACTTGAAGATGCCATATGGGATGAATCAATGTCTCTAGACAAAGGACTGGTGGAAAAGCAAGAATCATCATATTCCACACGAGATCCAGCTGCATCAGGAGGGATAAGTGTGCCAGGATCTGCCATTAGGTCAACAATGTATTCCCTGAAAAACACATGGACCACTTCTGATTCATAGTTAAGCTTTTGCAACCTATGTCAATAATTTTCAAACCTAGAAGCACTACTAGCCTAAAAATCTTGTCAAGCAATTTTTGAAGAAAATATGGAAGAACAACAAAGCAAATCCTAAAACAAAATAGATACGAAAAATGCTTAGGTTTCCATAAAAGGTAGCACAGAATATATTAAAAAGAAGAAACACATAGAATCAAATGAAAACATGAACTGTTGCATGCTTAATAAATGATAAAATATATTCTAGTGCCAGGCAAACAGAACCTAAATAATTCAAATGACTTATTTGAAAGGGAAAAAGTAAAATATACATCACAATAGAAATCACCTTCCATCATCAATCTTCACAAAATTTATTGCCACATCATCAGAACCAGTGTATTGCTGCCCCTTCACCAACCGGCAAGGAATGCTAGCACTATCAGCCAAAACCTACACAACCACAAAGAAACAACCATTACTGATAGAGAAGTCCTCAAAAATCGTCAAGATCAAACAATTAAATCAAACAGCTTAGAAGATGTCCTTATAGCTGAAGGAAAGCATCAGGAAAAATGTCCAAGAATACGAGAGGTGGGTACACATTGTACATGACCAAAAATAAATAAGCAAAATAAACGAGAAAGAAGTTTTATGTTGGGAAAAAAGCAATATTGAAGATCATTAAACAAACGACTAATGTTTAAAGAAGTACATAAGAAAGAATGATACTCTCAGAGCGACATTTTGACATCATTAATTGCTGTCCCTTCTCCCCAAAACTTTCTTCCCTTTTCCTCCATGTTAGATACGGTCTTTGATAGGGCACAGCAATGCAATAATCCAATTAGCTAACTTTACAAAGTTGGGAAAGGTTTTGCTTCTTGTTTTTTGCAGTTGTTTCTCAATATTGCTTGCATTAATTAAGAAGTTAAGATGAATACAACCTTTCTCAAAGTAAAATATTATTTTCCTCCTATACTTTCTTGCAACTTTTCTCTCGACTCCTAGCACCATTTAATGCAGCTAGATGATGAACACGTCATACTATATTTTTGTGATGTATGACCTGAGATATCTTAGCACACTGATCATAACGCATATAATAAGACAGAACGCTTGTGAATCATGGGAAGCGAAATACACAGATTGCTCAATTAGGCCAACTCTATTATAATTTTGCATGAACATGGCTATAAATGTTCCAATAACAGAAAAATGAAGTTAGTTGTACTGGAAATATCGAATAAACTATCAACTACACTGAACTAATTCTTAATTCTAACAACATAGCATTGGCTATATGGAATCTTCCACTTTTCACTGTTCCCATACATCTTGAGAATTCCAGTTGTCAGGCTATAAATACCAAAATCAAAAGGAAAAAAATAGCACAAATACCTTGAATAACAATGCACGATGTCGAGCCAACCCAATTGTTAAAGAACCAAGTGGTAAAACCATGCTGCCAAGGGTAGCTTTTAAACTGTGACTAAGACTTCGCCAGGCATGTGACATATTGTCAGGATCAGCAACCGGTCCACCCATATATTCAGAAACTAAAACTGCAAGCTTTTGCACCAGATTGCTGCTTACAAAAGCCAACGATTCTGATCTTAACTTCACAGTCATTGCTAGTGCTTTTTGTTCAAGTTTCAACAAATTTGCATCAAAAGCCCTATTGACCAAAACTGCTTCCTGAGAGACATTGTCTGAAACTGACGTCCCTTGCAGATCAAGTAGTGAAGGCATTCTTTCTGAAGTGGATTCGGTTAGAATTCCATACAGGTCATAAAAGCCATCCAGGATCTTGTCATCATAATTAAGAGAATCATAATTCTGTGAAGCACGAACAAATCTACGATATGAGCTGGGTTAGCAAGGAATAAACATATAGCAAATAAACCCCAGAAAGTAACTAGGCAATGGGAAGGAATCTTGCGAATGAGAAGTAGATATTCAAAAAGTCCACAAAGACATTTTTAGAGATGTTAGGCATAACTTTTTCTTGTATTTCTTAAACCTAGAGAATCTAATAAACTATAGCATTTCACCATGCAGTTTATGCTTGAATCGGAGCCTGCAAATTACTGGACTCACCCAATCGTCACCTCTACTTGAACCTAGAAACTTTCAAGACAATGAATTGCTTCCATTATGATAATTGATTGTTTGGAAAGAAGGCAGATCAGGAACAATCACTAAATAAGCAAGTTCATGAGTTCAATGTAAACCATAAACCAAATTATGCCGGTGAAAGTCATCAAAACTTATGTGCTAGGAATTGAAAGAGTCCCTGGGCATACAAATATAATTTAATATTTTTAGAATGGCCATTCAACTAAGAAACCACACGGATAAACTTATATTCTAGAGATATGATGACTATGCGTTGAAATACAAAAGAACTCTACTTAAAAGACAATTTTCCGTTGCAGGTGAAGTTAGCTGATAGATAAGAAATAAATGGATAAAATTATGGTCTTAAAACTTAAAAAGAACAGAATGTCAGACTATGATTCAAATAAACGTGAGGTTAGACCTAAACAGTACAAATTCAAGTCCAATAAGATCAACTGACAGACAAGAAATAAACAACATAGCCAGAATGAAAAACCCTCCTAAAGAGTGGCATCTTTATAAAGACTAAGAATCGAAGATTATGAAGCTATATGTCCCCAGACTTTTGCCAGTTTAGATCTAATCTCAATGTAAGCTTTCTATCAACATTTTACCAACTCCACCAAAAGGTCATCATCAGTGATCTGGAAACTTTGTTTAAGTTCCAAGGATGCTACTAATATTCATATTTTAATGCTTTTATAAGATAAAGGTAGAATGAACATTGAAAAGGATCACAATTCAAAATCAGCAAAGGGGCAACGCAGACCCCTCTCAGAACTTTATTGGATTTGGTATTGAAAGTATTTCCCCCCTTAAAGCATAAATTACCTTCATGTCAAAGATTTATATGCTAAACCTTTCCAATTCATGAAACAAAGTTTGCAGTTCAAGATGAAAAAAAAAAAAAAACAGAGAGGATAACTGACTAATCATGCAACGCAAAAAAGTTGGCTGAAGTTCAACTTATAGTGCATAGTTGGAAAAAATCGCATAAGCTCAACCAAGAAAAGAAGGTTAAAAATCAAGCATTAAACTAAAAGCTTCCAAATAAGACTTTAGTAAGGAATAAGGAGAAGAAAAAAAAGGGGCTAAATAGATTAAGGAGGGGAAGGAAGAGGGAAGCATACCCAATATCTATATGCAAGAACTTCGGCTGGAGTATACTCCGGAGCACAAGAGCCTAAACTAATTTGCTTAACAGCCTCAATCTGAGCTGCCTCTGGATCCTCCCTGGCACTCAACTCCAGAGCCAATTGTATCTGATACTCCTCTTCTATATCAGGATCCCTTGAGTTACTAGACCCTGAATCACGCCTTACTGCATCCAAAGCAGCCTCTAAACCACTAGTACTAGCTAAATCAGTAGGTTCCATAGTTTCATCCCTTTTCACATTTGAAGAAGATGGCGGACTAGGACTTTTTCTATTAGCGACTGAATTTAACCAATTGGAAAGAGCAGACAATGGTTTATTATTCTCAGGATTATGATGAGGCCTTGAGTTCAAAGGCCTATCAGGGGATGATGATCCATTACCGGACTTGTTGCCCTTTGATGAAGTTGACCCTTCGACGTTTTCCGATTGATTAGACGTCATATGCAGTTTCTTGAGAAAGTTCTTCATATTATTTCACCAAGCTAAATAGCATCCAATGCTAAAGAAATAAAAATCTGGCCATAAACATCTCCATTGTCTTGGACCAAGCGTGAAATTTAAGTTCAAAATAATCCAAACACAAAAATATAAACAAAAAAAAAAACCCCTTTTTCACCCAATTACCTTCCACCCCTCAAGTTTTCCCAAGAATCAACCCATCAAATCCAAAAGCCAAAACTAACATAATTTCAAAGCAATACCCAGCCAAGTTAGTCAAATATCAAAAGGACCCAGATGCTTCAGTTCAAAGAAAACACCCTCCTTTCCTCATACCAAAAAAAATCCACCCAAAAGAAAAGAAAAAAACGGTTTAACAGCATACAAAGAAAGAAGAGCTTCTTTCAAATTCAATAACCAAATAAAAACAACAAAAATTCGATACCAAGATTAAGAGAAAGCATGGATCTTTCTTTTGGATGTAGATATCAGAGAGGAAAGCAAAGAAAAGGGAGTAGTTTGGACAAAATATTATATATTTAAAACAAACAAGTGAAGGTAAACACTAAACAGAGGGCAAAGAGAGAGAGAAAGAGAGAGAGAGAGAGAGAGAGA
>JBBYHL010000022.1:3656342-3671401 GCA_038381835.1 Adansonia madagascariensis | reverse complement strand
TATATATATATATATATATATATATTTATGTTGCAGAACATTTTTTTTCCTTAATGAACTCTAATAAAATGAATGGAAAAAAATTGTAATTATTGGTTGCATTTTAGAATGTTAGGATATAGTCTTCCTAAATTTTATAAAAATACATTATTCTAATATAAGTTAAGAATACACACTTACTCCTTTGACGAATTGTGGAAAATAAACTGATTTCCTGAAGTTTATTTACTAGGTTAATTTTAAATAAAACTACAAATTTATCTTTTATTAATTATTAATTATTGTTTTTTATTTTTTATCCAAGATTTTTAATTATAACTAATGAAAATTTAATTTGTTTAAAATTATTTTTAATTATTATTAAATTAATTTATATTCTAATTTGAATATATGTTAAATATTTTATGCTTATTCAAATGAATATATTAAGGTTGAGATGAAATGAATGCAATACGTTTTTTTATTTGAAATAAATTAATAAAATTATTTAAAAATTTTATTGATAAAAAATTGGAAAAACAAAAAACTGAAAAAAAAAGATGAAAATAAATAAAATAAATAAAATGAAAATTAATTTTTTAAACTTAAAAAATATTAATTTGATTAATAAAATCTTAATATTAGTTAGTTTTTTAAAGGCAATTGGGGCTTTGGTTTTGCTACGCGTTTGGTTGGAGGTTAGGTGCTATTATCTTTTGGTTTTATTAATAATTTTTTTTGGCTTAGTTAAAAACAATTAACATGTGTACATTTTTAACAAAATCTCATGGATGATAAATATAACATATATATACACCAGAATATGTCCCTCACTATACTGCAGAAAATTAAATTAAAATTTTAAAAATGATTTTTATATTATATAATTATCCAATTCATAAGTAAAAGAATTTATAGTTGAAAAGGAATCACTATGATAAATATGTAAAATTTGAAATATATTGAGACATAAACAAAACATAAAAAATAATTAAAATATGAAATGACATGAAAAATAATATGAACACGACATAAATATATAAACATGTCAAAATTCATATAAAATTTATATAAATTTAAAACACTTTGAATACACACGAAAATAATATAAGCGCAAACACATTATCACGACACATAAAATTTTTTCTAAATTGAATCATGATGACAAATTGTACAAAATATGTCATAAATTGAGACACGACATGCACACATAATTTTTATTAAATTGAATCACAATAATAAACTATGCATAATGTGAAAGAAATTAAGATATGATACGAATATAACATAAGAAAAATAATTAAAATGCTCCATGAAAAATAATACAAACACGATATGAATAGACGAACATATCAAAATATATATCAAATGAATTATTAGCATATAAAAATTTATATAAGTTTATAATATTTTAAACACAAAAGTAATATAAATACACAATTTTCTATTTTTTTCTTTCCCTACTTTTCCTATCCTTTTCCTTCCTTTTCTTTCCTTTCTTTTATCATTTAAATGACATAATTAACCCACAAAACTAAAAGAATTCCACTACTTAGTTGTCACTTAAATAATAGCATTAAACCTCCAATTAAGCCTTCTTCATACTTAGGGATAACTTTAATATATGGTTATAGATTTTTTTTCTGCTTATACCTATTATTGGCTCGGCCTGAAGCTTTGATCTTAGGTTTTTTTTTTTTTTTTTTTGTGATTCAAGCCAACTTGGCCCAACCATTATTTATTTAATAAAATAAAAATTTTATTTAAATTAAATGAAATTATAAATACTTAAATATTTTTTAGCAGAGATTTAGGCATATGGGCCAAGTTAAGCCAAATGCAAACTTGGGTAAGGAATTCAAATTTTTTCAGGCCTTGGCCTATGACCACCTTTACTTTTGCTTTGTTTCTCTTTATTTCCTTTTTTTATTTGTTTTAATCAATTTATGCAATTATGTGTTAGATATTTTTAAACTTAGCTTTATTCAATTATATATTAACTTTGAAAATGCAAAATTTCGGATCATTCTAACAAAATTGATCTTTAAAATTTTATTCAAATTATTGGTAAATTCATGTTAGATTGAATGAATTTGTCTCCATGAATGAATTGTCATTGCCATAAGAATGTACTAAAATTCATTTTATTTTAAAATAAAGCAATATTTTCGAATTAAGGTCACTTTCGGATCTTTGGCCGTGCTATTAGGAAGGTTTCTAAAACTGTCTTTAATTCAAAATATCCTTGTCAATGAAGTAATTGGAAAATATTTTTGAAAATTAAAAACTCCGATATTCTGTTGAGCTATAGGGAGCATAGGAAAATTTGAAATTATATAAATTCTAGATTATTTCATAAAAATCCATTTTAGCATTTTTCAAGGCTTACAACTAACAAAAATCAAAATCATGAAACTTGGACTTAGAATAAAATATGGCCAGAAGGTATTGATCCTAAGGCATCGAAGGGCTATTAGTCCTTCCTCGTGTATAATTGACTTCTCTAGTTTTCAATACAAGCACTAAAATCAATATTTTTAAAATGTTTTTCAAATTTTAAAAAGCCCAATTTAATAATTGTCCAATTGCACTTAGCCTTAAAGATCGGTGGCAACTAATTTCTTGGCTCTTTCGTAATAGCTACACAAGAAAGCCAAGCGAGTGATTCACTCAAACAATTAAGCCTTCAATCCAAACAAAATGAATTTTATGCTCTAACATGCTGTGTTTGCATACAGCACGTTATGACAATTTAGATAAGCAATAATAGATGATTCTGCAAAGCCAACAAAAAACTAAGATGAAAATTTAAAAAAGTTACATAAAATGGTGTTGGGCTTCATTAGAATATGGTTGCTGATATTAGTGTTTTCCACTATGTAGTTTATGAGATAAATATCCACAATCTTTGGATAAAGTTAGCATCATTATCTGAGAGGAAGACAACTTAAGATAAGGTTTTTAATGTTAAAAAGCTTTTACTAATTTATAATACAAAAAGGATGATATGTTGCAGAGCACTTAATTGACTTTCAAGATCTATTGAGTTATATGACTACTATGAAAGCTAACATGGATGATGAAATGCTAGATTCCTTGCTAGATAGCTAGGATATGATAGTTGTAACTGTCACTAGTAGCTTGTAATAACAAAGTGAGCTTGGAAATACCAAATGACAATATGTGCAATGAAGAAGCATTGCAAAAAGAGTGGACTCTTGGAATAACTCTTACAAAAAAGAATAAGAGCAAAACCAAGGACAAAAGTTTATAGTTAGGTGATATTTGAGTCAAGGTTGTATAAACCTTTTCGGAGGCCAAACTTTGAGCTATTAATGTTGTTTAAGCTATATTTATCATGTTCATGTTTATAATTCATTTTACTTCTTTTTTTATTATATTTTATTTAATTATAAGCTTGATGATCTTAAGTTTTCTCTTAAGTGATGGTTTGAATTAAGACTTTCCAAGCCTTTTTAGTGGGCAAACCTTGACAAATTGTGCCATTTAATATTATTTAAATATGCTCATGTTAAAATGTTTATTTACTTTATTTTCCATTACTGATATATTTCGCTTACTTTATTTCCATAGTTGTTACATTTACTTTATGATAAAGTTATTGTAGTGCTTATTTTATTTTTATTGTTACATTTACTTTAATGTGTTATTATGAGCTTGATAATCCAATTTCATACTTAGGTGATTGTTTGAGCTTAAGGTTTCCAAACCTTTTAAATGGCCAAACTTGAGCAAAATTGGTGGAATTTTTGTTACTATCATAGTACCATGTTTATTTATATATCTTTGCCTTTGTTATTACGATGTTAAATGTTGTCAATATCATGTTCACTATGTAACTTGATTATGTTGATGTTCTGTTCATATTTCATGTTTTAGAGTGAAAATTTAGTGCTATTTTCACCTAGTTTTATTCATGAGTTTTTTTTTCACGCTTTTGTATTTGAAAGATCACATTTTTTATGATTCTTTTTCCTTGGCTGAACCTATAATAGATCATTTTTTTTTAATTTCCCAAGTTAAACATGTATTTTTAGGGGTATTTTGTACTAGTACAACAAAATTCAAAGGAATTGAGGATGATCAACAACGATATCTAAAAGATAAAATTGTCATTAAAAGTTTTAGCGATGAAAAATCATCCATAATAGTCATCATCTAAAATTGTGTCTCTGAAAAGTGTTGGGGATAACATATGTCTCCAATACTATTAAATTAAATATGTTGTTCATCTCGATGCAGTTAAAATCAAGATAAAGAAGATATCTCTTTTGATCATTCCCTTATCTCATCCCTAAAAATCATTTATTTTGTTGTGTTGTTCGAACCTAAGAATGGTATTCTGGTAATTTCTAAGTCAAACATCCATTCTCAATGGTAAAATGCCATTTGACTGAACCTTAGGTTAAAACTAAGTTGAATAGATCAAATCAAGTCCATTAGATCAAAACAAGTCAATTAGGGTTATGTTAACACTTTCATATCAAAACTGAGCCTTTAAGGCCATCTTAATATTTTTACATTAAAAGCAAACCTTTAGAGTAATGATAGCACTTTCAAGTCAAGCATTTAAGCTTATTTTAGCATTTTTGCATTAAAATTGAACCTTAAAGGTCGTGTTAGCACTTTCTTGTCAAAATTAAGCTTTTAGAGTCATTTTAACATTTTTGCATTAGAAGCGAACCATTAAGGTCCTATTAACACTTAAAATCAAGCTTTTAAGGTTATTTTATCATTTCTACATTAAAACTAAGTCCTTTTGGTTCATATGGGCATTTTCATGTCGAAAATGGACCTTTATAGTCATTTTAGTATTTTCACCTCAAAATCAAGTCTTTAGGGTTATTTTTGTACTTTCATGTCAAAACCGGATCCTAAAAATTATGTTAATATTTTTTAAAGTCAAAATCAAGTCCTAAATAAATCTATTCATAATGTAATGTCTATTTTTTATAACCGAGGTAATAACCTTGAGTTAAAACTAATCCATAGATTTCTTCCAAGCTTATCGAAGGGATCTTATAGATTATTACTAATAAAGGGATAACCTCTTTAAAATAATTGAATCAAATTTTTTAAAAGATAAAGAAAATAAAAAAATTATGTTTCACTAGGTTTACTAGTGGGATTAAAAGATTTTTACCTTTTTTGAAAAAAAAAATTTTATTCATTCAAAAAAAATAAAAAATGATTTCAGAACACAATTTTTTTTAATATCAAAGATTAAAATTAGTTATACCCAAAATTTAAAAGAATAAGTGGTTAAAAGGCACCGAGTTATGGGTTTGTGAGGGTGTTCATCTTTCCCCACATGTAACTGACTTCTTACCTTAATTTTCCTTTGGTTTGGAAATGGATCTTGAAATTTATTGTTAAAAGTTTCATAACCTTTAAAGAACGAATTCCAATAGGTGGTCAATCAAAACTAACCTAAAAAGATTGCTTGTGACCCCCATTTTACTAGTTATTTCGTAATAGTATTTGGTACAGGCAACAAGCGATTCGCTTTGATGACTCAATCCCAATTTCAAACTGAATAATTTTTGTCACTCTGATGTCTCAACTAAATACCATAGTTTAGACTTTGTATTTGGCTATTAATGAAAAAGATCTAGAGAGCTTTCAAGATTTATAGTCCATTAAATAAAGTGTTGGTTAAAAACAATGAAAAAGGAAACAGATTCATTATAAAAAAAATGGCACAACTGAATTTGTTGAACTTCTGAAAGAAAGAAGGATTAAAGAACAAATAGGTTTTCAAGCTAAAAAATGATAATGATAAGCTATTCAAGTACAAAGCTTGATTGGTGGTGAAAGGCTTTGGTCAGAAACAAGGCTTTGATTTTGACACAATTTTTCTTCTAGTTTGTGAAAATGAGTTCCATTAAAGTAGTATTTAGCCAATTTTAGCTATGAGCTTGAGCAACTTGATGTAAAGACTTTTTTTTTTGCAATGTAACTCGCAAGAAGATATTTACATGAGTTAGCTTAAGGGTTTTGATGTGAAAAGGAAATAGTACATTATTTGCAAAATGAAGAAGAGCATATATGGCCTAAAACAAGCTTCGAGACAATGATACAAGAAATTTGACTTGTATTTGATGTCATAGCTATAAATAAATTGTTGTAAATTTTTGTGTGTATATAAGGAAAATCCTTACTGGTAACTTCACTTTCTCTTGTTATATTTTAAGGATATGTTTATTGTAAGACAAGATGCTAGGTTGATTCATAAGCTAAAAGAAGATTTTTCCAAGTCTTTTGACTTGAAAAATTTAGGTCCAATGAAACAGATTTCAACAATGGATATAATCTAACATAAAAGAGCTATTAAATTATGATTATCATAGGAAAATTATGTTGAAAAGATGCTGAAAACATTCAACGTACCATATGTTAAGTAAGTTAACACTTCTTTCACCAACCATTTTATTCTTACTAAGAAATTTGATTTGATAACTAAGGTGTATGTTGTGTTCATTGTTCCATACCCCTCACTAGTTAGTCAATTAATGTATCTTATGGCTTCCACATGACTTAACATTATTCATATAGTTAATGTAGTAGGTAGGTTTCTTTCCAATTAGGAAAAGGTTTACTGGTTGGTGATGAATTGGAATCTAATACTTGTGAGGTTCTTTGAAGATGTTTTTGAGTTTCAAGACTACATGACTAGTTCTAAAAAAGTTTATTGATGCTGACATAGTGGGTCATGTCAAAAATCTACTTTAGGTTACATATTCATTTTTGTAAGGGGAGTTGTTTATTACAACAACTAAAAAGAGTAACTTAAATGCTTTGAACTAAAAGTTTTCTTCTTAAATTTAGATTGAGTAAAAAATAGTACATGGTGTTTTGTGAGAGCTATAGTGCTTTGAATTTGAATAAGAGCATTATACACCATGCTAAGACGAAGCACATTAATCTTAGGTACCATTGGTTGTGTTTGGTTGGTCATACAACTAATATGTTGATTAAAACACTTCCGAAAGAAAAACTTGAGATATATAGTGACTTGGCCATGATGAACTCATTAGTGCATGTAAACTCTAAATGACAGATTATCTAATAGATATATTTTCTTAAGGATGATAATTGAATCGAGTAGAGGCAAGATTACCTCATCCATCTGATACATGAGCATTAACAACTAAAGTTCTATTTAATTCTAAATTATGTTAGAATAAAGTAGCTCATTTAGATCTCTGTTTAGGATTTTTATTTAAAAATTCTAGTTTAATTAGCTTATTGTTTAGGATAAAACTTTTAATTTATTTTAGGATAAGTTTTATAATTAAGCTTAATTGGTTTTCTTCTAGAAATAAGAAGTCGTATAGGTGTAGGAGATTTAACCTATTTATATGCACCTAGGTAGCTGCTACAGTGTATTCAATTATTATTTTATTATTCTATCTAAATGGCTTTATTTAAGAGCCTAAATCTCTCTACAGCATATTTCTTTCTTAACTATTTTTAATTCTTTTGTGTTCTGGCATTCCTTTATCCTTATCCTGCATCAATTTGGTATTAGAGCCATGGTAGGATGTGCAAAGGGCCGTGGAAGAGGGACCGAGAATAATAGACAGAGTTAATCGAGTTAAGGTAGATGGTGGAGGATTTGTCGTAGGCTATACAAGTTTTGCAACGATAAATACATGTGGGATCATGAATGGAGATATCAAAATGTGACCTCAATCTTTTTGACTTATTGAAAGGTGATTTTGAAGATGTCTCAGATGAACGAGAGCCCAATAACCCTTTCCATAATGCTGGACAAGCAAACTTTCCAATATGAGATGGATTAGAAAAGCAGTTGTTACGTGCTCTGAAGTTGAATGGCAGAAGAGTGAATTTCTAAGAGGTTTAGACCCTGTAAAGTTTTTTCAACAAATGCTACCACTTTTTCAACTGGGGGAGAATGATGCATGAGCATTAACAGTTAAGAGTTCTATTTCATTTTAAATTATGTTAGAATAAAAAAGCTCATTTAGATCTTTGTTCAGGATTTTTATTTTAAAAATTCTAATTTAACTAGATTATTGTTTAGGATGAGAGTTTTATTTTACTTTAGGATAAGTTTTATAATTAAGTTTAACTAGTTTTCTTCTAGGAATAAGAAGTCTTATAGGAGTAGGAGATCTAGCTTATTTATAGGTAGCTGCTACAATGTATTCGATTATTATTTTATTATTTTATCTAAAAAGATTTTTTTAAAGCCTAAATCTCTCTACAACATTTATCTTTCTAAAGTATTTTCAATTCTTTTGTGTTCTAGCTATTCTTATTATCCCCACCTTGCATCACCACCTTCGCCCTACTATTGCTTAGCTATTGAAAATTTTCACCTTGATGGATGTCGGCTACATCCATAATCACTTCACATTGCTCACCCTACTCCACTTTATTTTTATTAATTATATTATATTAATATTATAAAAAATTATAATTTATTCATGAATATAATTTTAATATATATAATTCTTTAGTATATAATATACTAAAATTATATATAATTATTAGTATATATAAAATTTTAGATTGTATACATAATATATATACTAAAAATATAAAAAGGATATATAAAAATTTTAAAGGTAAAGTCGTAATTTTAAAAGGTAGGACGGGATGGAACAAAGCAGGCACTTATCAAAACCATCATACTTCCATTTTTCACTTTTCAAAAAAAACTTCTCTATTTAAAATAAATCAATGTGGAATCCATTGAGTGAATCGAGTATTGTCATCCTTATCATCTCCTAACACGGTTAGAGAGGAAGATTGTTTGGCACGTGAGTGTTGTAGGGACTAAAACCCTCTCTATATATATAAAAATTGAGACTTGATGACCTAAGGGGTTTTTGAAATGTTAGAGTTATTCTTGTCCAATTTTGTTTCATTTTGAGCCCATATGTGTTTTTTTGTCAGAGATGGGGACACAGTGGGTATTTTTCAAATGTTAAAGGACAAGGCCATCTTATTATTTGAGGATTAAAAAAAAGAGCAAAAACTATAGAGAAGGAAAAGAGAAAACAGGAGGTCGGATGGTGGTTGACGACTAGGATAGGTGGAGAAAAGAGGAAGAGAGAGGAGAAAATGGTGGAAAAAGACAAGGAGAGAGAAAAAATAGACAAAGAAAGAGAAGGCAATTATGGAGGAAGAAAGAAGAGAAAAAGGATGAGTGGACCAATTGGCTACCTTGATTGGCCAGCGACAGTGCCAACAACCACTCGGAAAGGTGGAAGAAGAAAAGAAAAAAAGGTAAAAAAGAAAAAATGAGGAAACAGAAAAGAAAAATAAAAATAAAAAGGAAATATATATACAATTTATTGTTTTTAAATTTTATATAATTAAAAAGGAATAAGAGAAAAAAGAAAAATAAAAAAGTAGCTATAGTTTTTTATTATTGTTTTAATCTTTTTGTGATTTATTATTTTCTCAAAAATTTGTATTAAAAATGTTTTTTTTTTACTTTTTATTGATTCTTAAAGTAACTATGAATTAAAAATAATAGTGATATTTGATTTATACCTTCGTGATTATCAAATTGAATTTAAAATATTTAAAAATATAAAAATAATAAGATAATATTTTAAATAATATTTTTATTTTTAAAATTGATTATTTTTTTTATAATTTATAAAAAATTATTGTTGTTTAATTTTTTATAATTAAGAAGAACATGGAGGAAAAAAATAGAAAAGAAATTCAAAATAGAAAAGTTCAAGAAATAGTTGTTGTTATTGTTTTTCCCATTATTGTTGCTTTAATTTTTATAATTTATAGTTTTCATAAAAATAAATAACTATTTAGTCAATAATTTTTACATAATTTTCAATTCTTATATGCTAAAATATTAATATTTTTTCTTTTTTATCAATTTTTGAAGAATATAAATTAAAATAATAATAATGGTTGATTAATCTTTTTGTATTTAGTAAATTGAATTGTAAAAAATTCAAAAATATAAAATGATAATACAAAAGGAGAAAAATTAAGATAGATATTAATGTTAAATTTTTTAATTATTGTTTTTCTTTATTCACTCTTCCTTTTGTTAAATTTCTTTAAACAATGTTGATATAAAATAATTTATTAAATTATTCTTAAAAAAAATTCTAACTTTCGTGGTATCATGGGTAAAATTCTAGTGATTTTTTAAAAGCCACTTGGCCTTACAAATTGGCTTTACTTTTGAGCCACGAGGATCGGACTAAGTGCCAAGATTTTGGCAACTTAAGAGTTTCTTAATTTTTCTCGATTAGTAGATGACTTTTGCAAGGATAATGGTATTTTGGGTAAAGGTGATGATTAGATAGTGGTGAAAATAAAGGCAATAGCTTTGTTAGTGTTGGTAGCCAAGCTAGGTGGAAATTAATGTTGGTTTTCTTACTCTTTAAAGAGAGCAAAAATGAGAAATAAGTCGCACAAGAATAGAGTATCCTTTGGATAGATTAATTGTTAGCTAGTTTATTGTTGTGTTTTGTTGGACTTTCACATGGCGATTCTTAAACATACCTTTAAATATTTAAGGATACACTTGGTTGGGTAAAAAAGTAAAAAAATGGATAGAGAACAACAGAAAAGTGGAAAGAAAATGAATTTTAAGTGCTTGGTTGAAAAAAAAAAGTAAAAAACAAAAAAATTAAAAAGATTATCATTTTTCACACTTATTAACAAAAGTAAATCACTTCAAATTGAAAAAAAAAAGAAAGGAAAAAAATAAGACTGAAATATGTCAAGTGTGTATATTTTCAAGATTATCCATCATTTTTTTTTAAATTTTATTTTTTCATCTTAAGTTCTAATAGGTATAATGGTAAAATAATATACTTTTTATATTTTTATTTTTTTAATTATACCAAGTAATAAGAGAAAAAAAATAACCATTTTCTTTTCACTTTTTTATTTTTTTTATCAAGCACACTAATACAAAAAAAAAAATATATTTTCTATCATTTTTTTCTTCAAATTTTTATTTTTAAAATTGTTTTGCACCCTATCAAACAAAGCCTAAAATCTTCTCTGTCATTGATGAAAGATGTGATGAGATTTATGAAATGACAAAGGAATATCCCAATAGTTAGCTCAAAACCATATTGGTCTCGTTATTTATACCACAAAAATAACTAAATTATTTTTGAAAGGTTATTAAGTCCTTAATTGAAGATAAAAGACTTACTTGCAAGTTGCCATTTGTAAGTTGTTAATTGTTTTTGAAAGGTTGTTGAGTCCTTAATTTGAGTTTGTTGCTTTATGCTAGGGTACCAGCTATTATGTTTGCATTATGTAGTACCCCAAAAGTGAAATTTCCTTTACCTTTGAAAAGAGAATGTACAATTAGGTGGCATTGAGCCCAGTGAATAGTCCCTGAGCCTGACACACTTTCATTTGTCCAAAGTTTCCAAAAAGAAAAGAAAGAAAAGGAGAAAAGAAAGTGAAGTGATTACAATCCCTAGTGGGGCTCTTATGATGAATTTTAGAATAGAATCTCAAAAGCATAAATAGAAATATATTGCGTGTTAGATTACACTAGACTTCTAGGTCTCTTAAATCTTGTTTATATTATAGAAATACACTATTGAATAATGCAGCTCAGAAGCACGGTCTCCAATATACGTGCCTTGGGAGAATACTTATACCAAGTGCGATTTCCATTCTTTTTTGACCTAGAATTTTATTGGTATTGTATTGTCATTGCTTTTTCTACATAGGATGTAGTAAAAAGATTCTAATCTTAAATTTATAAAATATTATTTTTTTAAAAAATAATTATATAAATTAATTTAAATTAATTTTTAAATATATTTATCGTAAAATTTTTAGTAGCATATTTACCATAGTTTCATGTTAATGACTGATTTTTTAGCAATTATGCTCGTATGGTTATATTAAATCTAGTACTGCATATATTTGTATTATATTTATATTATTTTTAATATACTTTATATATATTTGTATTATATAAATTTTAATATATTTACCTACTCATGTTATTTTTATATTATTTTTATGATATTTTATATCTTTTTTAATTATTTCTTGTATCATTATTTGTATTATTTAATCATGAAATATGTAAAATTATCTATCCGTGCTGCATTGAAGAAATCAATGTATTGATGGAACAAAGAAAATATTTTAAAACAAAAAGCTAGATTTGGAGGAAGGAGACCAGAGTAACTCCAAACACTGAAGATCAAGAAGTTATCATTAGCAATACTGAAGAAATAATTGCGAACGAAAAGCACATTCAACCACAGGTGGGGAAAAAAATTGAACAATTTGCCGATTCTAACTGTTTTTTTCCTTCTGCTATTGTGTGTTTTCGATTCTAAAACAGTACATAACATTATTCATGGACTTCTTTACTAACTTTTAAGATTTTTTAAATTTTATTATCTATTTAATTTTAAATAATTAAATCTATTTAATAGATCTATTTATGGGTCTAATTCAATTTTTTTATAAAAGTTTTTAAGTTCAAATTTGATCTAAGATATTTTTTAATTTATAAAAAAATTATTCAATTTTAATTTAAAATACATTTTAAACCATTAAAATATAAATCTAAAAATAAAAAATTTTAAATGTTATTGAGTTTATTTAAATTTGATCAAGTTAAACCTCTAATAAAAATTTTAAGAGATTAATCAAATATTAATATGATATGATTCGATTCATATACATTTCTTCCATCTAAAAATATATTAAAAAAAGTTATTACATTAATATAATCACTTAAACGAACATGTATCAATCACACAAACTATTATAAGTCCTATAATTATATTTTAGGACATGATTAAATTTAATAATTTAATAATTTATATTATTTTTATATATTATAATAGTATTTAAAATATTACATATTATATAAATTTTAATATATTTATAATTTAAATTATCATAATTTTATATTATATTTATATTATTTTTTATTTTATTATTTTTTACGTCATTGTCCAAAGTTACCTCATTTACTTTTATATATATATATATATATATAAGTTGTCTTATTGACTAATAGGATATATATATATATATATAAAAGCTGTCTTATTGACTAATGGCTAGTGCCTAGGAGTAGTAGGGCGTAAATTAAAGCAAACACAAGAAAAGAAAATCAAACTGGAGCTTTACCCCCCATTTGCAACGGCCCATGTGATCCCGGTCCCATGTTAACGTTTATTATATATTTTTCCCTGGACACCACCAAAATTTTTTTGGGTTAGAAAATGGAATCAATGCCCAAAAAAACAAGAAAAAACATCAGAAAGCCAGAAACTGAACTATTTTGCAAGATGGGATATTCCCCCAGAGAACTGTCAAAACAGATCTACCCTCTTCCTGCAATAAATTTTATGCCTCTTGGGAGTTCGTGGCTTTCACCTTCACCAATTATTTCAAGTTTTAGCAATCGCTGTCCTTGAAAGCTCAGGCTCCACCTCGGCCGACATTGTTCTTTCTTTGGAGCCTCCAAGCAGAAAAAATTACTAATACTAATAATAATAATGATAAACTATGCATTATTAAGTGTTCAAAATATCTTCATTCTATGCATAACAGTGATCCACTTCTGTAAGAGGCTAAAACTGTTTCTTGAATCACCTAATTCTTCTAACTTAGACAACGCCGATTTATGCAAACACTAATTTGTCTGGAATGTGGACGAATTTAGCTTTGACATAGTTATTTTTATTAAAAGAAAGATGGTTCGTTCATAAAATACAAGAAACTGACCATTCTTTTAATTTTATAATAATCGTTCAATCAACGAATAAGGTGTAAAATTACATAATGCACACTGATATGAATCTAAAGCATTAGAATAACAACTTTACATCATCCTACCTTTCTATCTTTCCCAGAACACAGTTGTCGTTGTTATTTTAATTTCTTCTTAAAAATCCAATTTAAGACCCCTTAGTAATTCGCACTCCAAAATGATGATAGTCAACCATCTAACAGAAAAATATTTATGGTTTCTTTAGTTTTTAAGCTGTATGGTTGCACCAAATCTCCTCTTCGTTAATTGTCTTTGTTACCAAAGTGTTAATTTTTGGTCAATTTTCAGAAACAGAAAAATAAATTACTCGAGATTTGATGGTAGCATGTAATTTTCAAATTATCAATGCTTTGACAGTTTGTTTATCTTCTTAAAATTCCTCTAATGTTTGCCACCTAATTTTACTCGCTAAACAAATGAAAACAATGGCTTTTGTCCCAGCAGTACCGGTACCCACTTTGTATCTTTTAATTATCAATAAAAGAATTTGGTAAGATCATTTCCACCTATCATTACTACTAGTATATAAACACATTGGAAATTAAACTCTATTTTTTTTCTTTTTTTGGGAAATGAATTTTCCATGGTACTATTCTTTTTTCTCACCAACTTTAGAATCAAATCAGAAATTGTAGATATGAAATAATTATGAGACAAAAAATTAATTAAACTATGGTACAAATATATAAAACATATTAATTTTTCTATAAAATATATTTTTAAATATTAAAATTTATATAAATATATATTACGTTAAACAATTCATAATGAACAAAAATAATATATACACACGTAGATATATGAATTATTACCAAGGATAGTAATAAAGCAGGGCAGGATGAGGATTATCTCATCTAATTCTGTTTTACTCTTATATGGATGTTAAGAATCTATAGCCATTTCATGATGTTGCACTCCACTATTTTATTAATTATTTTTAATTTAGTATTGTAAAAAATATAATATAATTTATTAATAAACATAATTTTCGTATATATAATTTTTTGATATATACAAAATAATATACATATAAAATATAGTATTAGAATATATAATATACATACTAAAAATGTAAAAAATATATATATATATATAAAAGATATTTAAAAGGAGCAAATAAAAATTTTGGAAAAACAAAATGAGACACATCAAATATTAATCAAAGTATCTCATTCTACTTAATATATACTTATATAAAAAAAAAAAACTCTTTATTTGATATGAATCTATACAAAATGTATAAAACAAATGAGATCTTGTCATCTTTAATTAT
>JBBYHL010000022.1:3598376-3609075 GCA_038381835.1 Adansonia madagascariensis | reverse complement strand
AGAAATAGGGAGGGGTTGTAAAAGGCTAGGGTAAACAGTTGTATCATATTTATGTTGTTGGTAAATGGAACATTCTTGCATAAACTGTCACACTTGTTTTTCCAAACCTTTTCAATAAAGCATCGACCAAATGCTTTTCATTGTGGCTTGTACACCAAAATAGCCACTAAATAACAAGCTATGGAAGTAAGTGATCAAGTTCGTTCGAAGCTGTATGTCATTTCCCACTACTAGTTTGCCTTTTCTTCGTAACTATCCTTGCGCTAAGTATACTTTGGAGATTTGTAAATATTCTGTTGAAGGTTATTCATGAGCTTAACTATAGTAGCATCTTGAAGCCAAGAATGCTTGATGTGATATGGTAAGCCATTGTCAATAACAGAAATAGCATAAAAAGAATAAGAGCCTTGTTTAGACAATGCATCCACCACAATATTGTTAGCTTCCTTTTGAAATACTAACTCATAATCAAATCCTAACATCTTGATCAACCATACTTGTTAAGCAGAAATGTGGACCTTGTTGTCTAAAAGCTATGATGATCAGTCTTAATCTTGAAATGCCTGCTAATTAAATACACACTTTCATTTCTTCATGGCTGCTGGGACAGCTAACATTTCTTTCTCGTAAACTAATAATGCCTTATGCTTGGGAGAAAGAGATCTACTAAAATAAGCAATTGGTCGACCTCCTTAAGTTAACACAGCTCCAATCCCACCATAAGAAGCATCTCCCTTAACAAAAAAGATCTTATTAAAATCAGGTAAAGCAAGAACATGAGCTATAGTCATAGCCTTCTTGAGATGCTAGAAACCCTATTATGCTTCAATAGTCCATGTGAAAGCATTCTTTTTTTTTAAAAAAACATCTGTTAAAGGTTTAGCTATGGAACCATGTCTTTAATAAACCTTCGGTAGTACCCTGTCAACCCAAGGAACCCTCTTAGTTCTTTTCCTGAAATGGACACAGGCCAATTTAACATACAATCGACTTTGGCTTGCTCCATGGCAACACCCTCCTTAATAATATGGCCCAAATACTCAACCTGAGTGACTCCAAATGCACATTTTGAGAACTTGACATACAGTTGATTGACTGCCAGCAAAGCAAATACATGTTCAAGATGATTCAAGTGATCATGCCAAGTAGAAAAATAAATTAAAAAGTCATAAAAAAAACCTAAAATGAACTACCTTAGGAATGGTTGGAATATATGGTTCATGAGTACTCTAAAATGTTGAAAAGGCATTAGTTAGCCCAAAGGGCATGATTAAGAACTTATAATGCCTATAGTGTATGCAAAATGCAATTTAAGGTGGTAACCAAATCATAAATCCAACTTTAAGAACCATGAAGCTCTAGTTAACTTATCCAATAGCTCTTCTATTAAGGGAATTTATCTTTTAAGGTAAACTTGCTGAACTATCTATAATCGATGCACATTTGCCATGACCTGTCTTTTTTTCTTAACCAAGACCATAGGTGAAGCAAATAAGCTTGTACTGTTTCGGATAATTCCAGTAGTTATCATTTTAGCTACTAACCTTTTTATCTCATCCTTTTGAATAAATGGGTACCTGTAAGGTCGAAGCTTAATGGCTTGAGATTCATCCTTTAGGCATATTCTATAATGGTGGACCCTTTTAAGAGAAAGACTAGTAGGTATTGCAAATATCTCAGCATAATAGATTAATAATAGCTTCAAGTCAGCAGACAAACTATTATTTTGTATTATAGTCTCTTGAAATGGTTCATTGGAACAGCTGATAACAATTAAAAGTAAGGTATGCATTCCCTTAAATGTGGTGTATAACTTTGATAATTATTTACCAGCAATAAACTCCATAGCACTGGCAACTAACCTTGCAATATATTGGGTTTCAATTGAAAACTGCATTGTCAAATTCTTAAAATTTCATAAGATAAGACCTGATCGCTTAAGCCACTCAATTCCTAACACCACATCACAACCCAAAAGGGTTAGAACAAGAAAATAAGTAACTTGTTTTACCTTTTACGCCTTTCATTCAACAGCTTTACACAATTTTTATGTTCGCATTTGTTCCTCATTCGCCACGATAACTTGTAACCCTTTTACTTTTCTAGTTTTACAACCTAACTTCTTGATCAATGATTAATCAGTAAAGTTACGAGTACTACCAGAATCAATCAAAAAGATGACATTCTAGTTTTTTATTCTTCCTAACACTTGCATAGTTTATGGACCCTCAGTTCTAGTAATAGCATGTAGTGATAAAACTGACTTAAGTTAATAATTTTACTCATCTCCACCAAAGTCTTCAATATTTTCAACACAATCAATAAACTCATCTGGTTCAAAAACAGCATCACTATTATCATCTACCAACAATTGATGAAGTTGGGAACACACACACCTATGTCCAAAGATAAATTTAACCCTATGCCATTTACACAACCTTTTCTTCCTTTTGTCCTCCCTTTCTTCTATTATCAAAAACTTAAATTATTTTTATGTCTCATCTTGCTTGGGTTGAGGTTGTTTATAAGGCTAAATAGTTTGAGTTTTGACAATTTAAGGATAACTTAAAGTAAAGGTCTTAGGTGTTGTTAATAATAGAGTTTGGTTTAATCTAGCAGCGGGTTATACGATTGTTTGTATAGAGGTAGAAAGGGTAAGATTTCTGTGTGGCATAAATGGCTTCCTAGACAAATTACAAACCTATGCTTCCACATGTTTAGCTAAATTGTAAGCATGTGTCAAGGTTTATGGATAAAACATGCTTACATGATGGGCCAATTTAGGCTTCAAATTAGCAATGAAAACACTAAGGCCATATTCATTAGATAATTGAGTAAAATTAAGCAAGCTCTTGAATTCCTCATAATACTTCTCAATAATATTCTCTTGTCTCAGGCTTACCAATTCAAGCATTAGATCAGGATATTCATTCTCATAAAATTGAGCCCGCATTTCAGTAATATATTGATGCCAACTAACCTCAAACAGACTTCCTTGATTCTTCATTAAGCATTGGTGCCATTAAAAGGCACTCCCATCTAAGTGCATCATCATCATTCGAATTCTTTTTACTCTTTACTTTGATCAGCTTCAAAAAATTGTTTAATCTTGAGTAACCACCCAGAGAAATCAATCCCCTCAAACCTAGGGCACTCAATCTTAGACAGCTTAGTCTATAATCTGCTACTGCAAAAAACACCATGCAAAAATAACAGTGTCTATTGGCACTAATCTACTTCTTCCAGGATCTCTTGCTTTCTTTCTACAGACCCAATTGCTCCTAAACTTCCTGAACCAGCATCCTTAGGGAATTCTTCCATCTGTAATATCATAGAGTCAAACTTTTTTTTTTCATTTCAGCCTCCATATTCTTGTTGGAATATTTTTAAAATAATGTCAAAGGTCATGTCTTCAAAAGTTGCTTCTCTTAATTATAAAGAATAGTACCTCTTGATTATTTATCAAGTGATGTGACTATCCAAATAGACATGTATTTGAAAAAGTTATGGTACCTCTTGGTTATTTATCAAGTGATGTGACTATCCAAATAGACATGTATTTGGAAAAGTTATGTCTACGTGAAGAGACATTTATTTGCCTATAAATAGAACCCCTCTAATTTAGAAGATATAGATAGAAAATTATATAGAAAACTACAAATAGATTTTTGGTAATTTTGTCACACACTGTTTAGTGCATAATAGATTGATATCATTAATGCAAAATACCGTCAATTGTAGCGCTTCATTGTATCCTCGAGGTTTATATGCCAGTAAACCTTTTACATACCTAATTAATGGTGGGGACGAATAAAACCTTAAAAAAAATAGCATTGCTACATACCTTGAAGCTTTCGTCAATTTCTCATATTTTTTAGTTTCCCACGTACTAACAATTCTCCCAACCTGTTTTCATTTCAACACGCAACTCATTTCATAATTGCTCAATAGTGGTGCTAAACAAATGTCTATAGATTCAAATTCTTTATGTAGTTGGCTTAATTCCTTCTGCATCCTTATAGCTGTTCCTTTCGACATTACTAGAATACACGGCTTCGATGCCAATGATAGATACCTATCGAACCAGAAAGAAAGAGTATTCCAAAAAGACAAATAGAAGAGAAATAGAAAAAGAAGAAAAAAAAAAGAAAAAGAAAAAGAAGAAAATATAGAAGAGAAAAAATTAGAAAAGAAGTTATGTAATTGATAATTATCATTGCACTTGCATGTCTTTGCATCATTTACATAAGCATTCATATCAACAACTACTTACTAATTAGGATTGGACTAAGACCCATAACATAGTCCAAAGAACATACTCGGATTCACCTAACACCTGAACTGATGCAATATACAAACTGACCCATAACACATAGCTTTTTCTTCATGGAGAAATAGAATCATATTTTTCCTCTTTTTAATTTTTTGAGTATTTTGCGTCAAAATTTGATCATTTGATTAAACTTTCAAATTTAAAACTTTTTTGCTATTTCTAGATTCCAAATTTCTTTTACTTTTCTTGATTTCTGATTATTTCCAATCATTTCTGTTCTATCCCTTTTTCTTCATCCAGAGCTAAAAGCTCGAGGAAGTTTTTCACTTTTTTGTTCGTGTTTGAAAATAGGTTGTAAGGTAAAAAATGGAAAATTGGAGAAAATAAGAGTAATTTTTTGTAAAAATTCTAATAAACAAAAGCATTTTTAAAGAAGTAAAGAAGAAGAAAATGACAAAAATGGATCAGCAAAAAAAAGTGGCGAATAGATATTTGAAACGAGAGGTTCTTAGTGAAGGGACTTACGATGTTGTCTAGAAAACATCAATACGAAGGTAACCCTAACTTTTTAATTCTCTTTGCCTCATTTTTTTCCCCTTTAGGTTTGTTAAAGTGTTTAAATTGAGGACAGATATACATTAATTAGGTTTTTGATAATATGAATAAAATGCATAGTTATCCTATTTCTTTTTCTTTCTTGGGTAAATAGCAAGTATCATAGTTTTTGTTCTTTACTATCTAATATATATTTTTTATTAGTGTTTGACTTAATTGACTGAATTAATTGAAAAAGAATGCTAGACTGCCGTTGACCCGAAAAAATTCTAATTCAACCATAGTTGTTATGTATAAAAATAAAATACTGCATTTTATTTTCTAAGAAAGTTACAATTTTAAGTTTTAATTATACAAAAGTTTTCCTTTGTGCTGCCCATAACTAAAGTGTTTACATTTGTTTTAGTAGCCAAATGCACTTTTTTTGAAAATAGCAAAAGCAACTATAACATTAGGCATCTCTAGTAATGAGATTAATTGTTGATTCAACTGTTTTGAGATTCGTTGTTTGCTTTTTTGATCCATTGCAGACAGGAAAATGGTTGCAATTAAGAAAATTCGTCTTGCGAAGCAAAAGGAAAGGCTTAATTTTGCAACACTCAGTGAAATTAAGCTTCTTAAGGAGCTTAAAGATCCTAATATAATTGAGTTAATAGAAGCATTCCCACTCAAGAATAAGTTGCATCTTGTGTTTGAATTCATGGAGACTGACCTCGAAGCTGTTATTCAAGACCAGAATATTTTTCTCTCACCAGCTTATATCAAATCTTACATTCAGATGACTTTGAAAGGGCTTTCTTTTTGCCATGAGAAATGAGTTTCACATAGGTTTTGTTTCTATATTCTCTTAGTCTAGTTTTATGGTTGTTGCTTCCTAAATTGCTAGACTTGTTATTGTGCTTTACAGGGATATAAAGCCGAATAATTTGCTAATAGGACCCAACGGACAATTTAAACTTGTCGGCTTTGGTTTAGCATGCATACTTGGGAGCCCAGATCATATGTTTTGCTCACCAGGTAAGCTTTAGCC
The DNA here is from genome assembly GCA_038381835.1 of Adansonia madagascariensis. NCBI lineage: Eukaryota > Viridiplantae > Streptophyta > Magnoliopsida > Malvales > Malvaceae > Adansonia > Adansonia madagascariensis. The sequence goes on along the minus strand of JBBYHL010000022.1, from coordinate 3,603,217 downwards.
GGCAAGTGGCGTTTTTTTATGTATTAGTACACTGACTTTTGTGCTTTGGATAAATTCATCTTTTTATCCTCCGTAATTTCATAAATTCCTATTTTGTCTTGGATGAGTATTTGTGCTCGGAATAATCCTACTTAATGGCAGTGTTAACTTGCTAAGCATACAGAGTCAATCATCACAACCAAAACTCTGTTTTTCTTCCTAGGCTCCATGTTTCTATGGGAAAAGTTTAGAAACTGGTTTTATATTTGTTTTTGTTTCTAGTTTTAACTTTGAGTTTTCTTCATTTTTGTTTAATTAGTTATGCTGCCACTTAGTTTGGTACACAAAACATGCATGCTGTTTTCCTAGTCAATATCCATTGATGTTCTGTGTTATATCCATAATTTGGTATCATTACTTTTTGTCATTGATGTGTTATTGTAGTATTTTTAAAGCAACCATGTAAGTATAGTTGGTTAAATTGAGAGACACTAACAACAACAAACAACGCGCTGACCCATCGATTTTATGTGCTTTTTTTTTCACATTTTATGCAATTATTTTTTGATTTAGAAATCCAATTTTTCTTATTATTATTTCAACATCTCTTGGAACTCTCTTTGAAAATTTATATTGTTGTGGCAATTGTTTTTGGATTATTGATTTTGGTTTGGCCTTTCTCATCTTTTAATTGGAAGTTGCAAATTTATCATCCTTTTGGCCTTCATTTACTTACAAATCAATGGAACTATAAATTGGTCTTTTTTGCTCGATGGTACAGGGCTCCCGAGTTACTTTTTGATACCGAGCAATATGGTGCTGGCGTGGATGGTTGGGCGGCTGCCTGTACATTTGCTGAACTTCTTCTATGACAACCATTTTTGTAGGTGAACCTAGCTTTCATCAGTGTTTTTGATACTTGCATAATTGGTTTTTTTTTTTTTGTTCTTCAAGTTATATGTTGGTTTCTATATCTCTGCTGTATGTTGTGCAGCTTTGTTTCATATCCTAGGTGATGGTATGACGATTGGATCCCTATTTTCTTCTTTCAGTTTGCATCATGTTGTCTTGTTGAAACTACCCTCACCATCACTAACCTTTTACCATAATTATTACCAACTAACAATGCTGTAATATGGTCATTGGTAACTATTTGTTGTTTATTTGGGTTTTGTTCAACTGTAAGTGACTTAATTCCTTTTTTTGTTCCCTAGAGAATGTTCACTTGTTTGAATTCTTAGGTTTGTTCGTGGTATTGGTTAAATAAGAATCACTTTAGAATGAACTCATAGAATTACACTCCTAGGACAATACTTTACCGATCTGCCTTTCTTTAGTGGATTAAAAGTACTGCACGCTTTTAAAGATGACAACGATGTTTACAATTTTGTCAAAAAAAGTGAATCATTAATGGATTCATGTTTACAATAGAATTTTAGGTGCTTGATTACCAAATGAAAGCTTATAGATGATTAATTGAAGCCATTTTAATAGTGATTGTTTGTAGCTTGGCTATATTTGATAAGCAATTGTTTTATATTTAAAAGCAAAATCTTTGGTCTTATGGAAAGTGCAACAATGTGACGTCTCTCTACCCTAGCTTGTAGATGTCCATCAGAAATCTTGCTTTCATAGTTCAAATACCTTTTTATTTTTATTTTTTTGCAATTGATCTTTATGTTTAGCATATTTCAGATATGCTTTTTCCTCCTTTGAAATGTTTGATTGTTATACTAGAAATTTTTATTTCATTATTCCAAGCAATATTCAATTAGCAGGTCTCGATTTCACTATGGATTATTACATGGAGTTTGTTAACAAATATTTGCCATTGGTTAACTTTATTATTATCCTATCACGTTAACTGCTAGTTAGGTAGTCATTTTGACAAGCTCATATGTGGTTTGTCATTGTTAGCTTTCCTTTTCTCATGATGTACCTATATGTCTTTCATTGGTTCAACATTTAACACTTGACAGGGCACAAGTGACATTGATCAATTAGAAAAGATCTTCGCAGCTTTTGGGAGACGATCGTCTTTTCAATGGCTAGATATGGTATACCATCCTAATATTGTGGAAACTAATATGTTCCTGCACCACCTTTGCGTTCATCTTGTCCAATGGCTAATGATAATGCTTTAAATCTATTATAAAAAAAAGTTCACCTATGACCCAAAAGCAAGGATTTCAGTGCAACAAGCATTAGAGCACAAGTATATGAAACCTTTCAATTAGAAATACAAAGAGATGGTTTGGTTCTCTTTCCTCTATTTTTTTTTTTTTTTTTTTTGGGTTTAGATACTTCTCATTTGCTCCGTTACGGTACCTACAAATCTAGCTAAGCTCCCTACACTTGTTCTTAACTCAGGAGCATCAGATTTTAATCCCTAGGATAGTCCCACTGTCCTTTCTTTTCCACGATAATCGAGGAAAGTAATGCCAGTTCACGAGAGGTTTGAAGGTAATCCCAGCCAAGCAAAGAAAATTGACGAACATGTTGCTGTAGTGAAACAGGCTACTAGTGACATTGTTGGAAGGAATGAAAGAATGAACAGGTGCCAACGTCACCAGATTCTCCAATCTTTGGCGCAAAACCTCTTACTAGGCCTACAATTGAAAAGTAAGGCAATAGCTATTGTTTGGTCATTTCATAATGGTTTTTCATGCTCTATAATTTCTTCAAGCATTTTAAGTGATTCAAATGTGCAACATTTAGTGGTTGTTAGTACGTGGGGAATTGAAAACATGAGAAATTGATGAAGTCTTTAAAGCGTGTAGCAATGCCACATTTTTTAAGGTTTTATTCGTTCTCATTATTAATTAAGTATGCAAAAAGGTTACTGGCGTATAAACCTCGAGGATATAATGAAGCCCTATGATTGATAGCGTTTTGCATTGATGACGTCAATCCACCATGCACTAAGCAGTGTGTGACAAAACTATCAAAATTCTATTTGTAGTTTTCTATCTATTTTTCTATCTTTATCTTCCAAATGAGAGGGGTTCTATTTATAGGCAAATAAATATATCTTCATGTAGACATAACTTTTCCAAATACATGTTTATTTAGATGGTTACATCATTTAGTAAATAATCAAGAGACATCACTCTTAATTAAATAATTAAGAGAAACAACTTTTGAAGACATGACCTTTGATATTATTTTGAAAATGTTCCAACAATCCCCCACTATTTTCAAAATAAACCAGATTTTGATACTTTTGGAAATCTATTGCATAAATGAAGGTGTCTTACGATTAAACCTTCACTTAGTGAAAACACATTAAAGTTAACTGAAATTGCATGGTAAACTATGCTTTGAACCAGCTATTCCATTTGGTTAACCAAACACATCTCACACAAAGATTTCAACACCAGTTAATGCATAGTATCTGGGGACACTATTATGGCCATATGTCTGTGTCTTCTTTTCATGAGTTCTGTTAGAGCCAAGCCCTTGAGCTCCTAAAAGTGGCCACACTTTACACTTACATAAGTAGATCCCATCGAGAGTATTCCCATAACTATAATACTCTAACATATTTATGTTATGGGTCTATTAAGAGTATATTTACTAATCCTTCCCTTATCATTACGGGTACCTAGCATACTTGGGATGATAAATTATATAATATTATAGTGCTAGCAGCCACATACAAATGATGTACTTTGTCTCATTGAACTCAAGACTTGACGTTATACCAAATGTTGAGTCGAGTTTCCATCATGGGTGACTTAATATTATGGGCTTGTACCTCATCCCCAAATTACTAATATAGCTATGTTAATTTCCCATACTACATGGTAAACTTTTATAAATATTTGTACCTTGAAGGTTTACAGACCAAGACCCCCACCATGTATGAATATACATTATTTGGCTAAGGAATGCTCTTTAATAATATTTCACTTATCAAAGATATCCTTTATACAATATCAATTCTTTGCTTTATAGCATTCTTAGTGATCACTTCATCTATTTCTAATGATGGTTAAACATTTATCTATTTTATATATTTCTTAATTTCATTATCACCAAATGTGTAAACCATACATCACATTGTCCTTTTCAACCAAATAATTCCTTATAATGAGGCCTCAAATTCCTTGGTGAAATAAGACAATATTGTTACTATTTTCCATAGCTTGTTATCATAGTCAATACATGATTTTAAACTTATTGTGTATATATACTCAAAATACATGACTTTTTTATCAACAAACCATATACACACAAGGGTATTTCATATCTCGTTTTAGAACAATAGTCAATATTATCAAACTATTATTAGGCTTATCAAGTGACTATTACATAAATAAACCCTTCATCAAGAACGTTATTAATCATTTTATTGTTAATGACCAAAGCCTTGTCCTCCACCCAAATGGGATAATAGCTTTTTTCTTGCTATTTTAATATTTTCATCTTTGAGCCATGATTTTCCAAATAGCTTAATTTTTTATGAATATTTTCATATATCCCTTAAGCATGGCCACTTATGATAACTATCAATATGGAAAGCATTAATCACTTGATGACAAAAGCCATCCTTCCATTAGTTTTATATACCATGCTCATCCATATTTTGCAAATCTTTTATCATGATTCCATAATAACTCTTTTGGAGATCATTTACCAATGCTATATATGGTGGATATAAATGTATTTTATCATATTTATAAACTGACTATATATTTATAGCCTTGTTCAAACTATATCCACTTTAATCGTATTCATATGCACCATAGCATACACTAAATACCACATAAGATCAAATAAAATTATATAGTCACATTTGGATCTCCAAATCCTTGTGGCCAAATTAATGACTACTATGTTACACATTCTCAATAGAAGAT
>JBBYHL010000022.1:3564427-3577680 GCA_038381835.1 Adansonia madagascariensis | reverse complement strand
TAAATGCATGTCCCAGCTAGCTACTAATGCCAACACCACCCTAATGGAAGTGTGTCTAACCACAGGAGAAAATATCTTATCATAATCAACCCCTTTCTGCTGTGAGTATCCTTTTACCACTAGACGAGCTTTGAATTTTTCTCCTTCTTTTTCTAATACTACTAACTTTTTCTTGTACACCCACTTGCACCTTATAGCTCATTTTCCCTTAGGAAGTTCAACCAGCTCCCAAGTTTTGGTCTTGTGTAAAGCCTCCATTTTTTCTACCATGGCACTTAGCCATTTATCTTTATCCTCACTATTTATTGCCTCTTAAAAAGTGATAGGATCTCCACGAGTAACAGTAAGTGCAAAAGAGGCTAAATCTTCAAAACCATACCTGGTTAGAGGCTTAACCGTGCGTTTGGGTCTATCTGTAGCTATACTTTGATATTACTCTCCATTTGATGAGGATCTCTCATCCCTTGAACTAGAACTTCTAGCTTTTTCAACATCTTTTGCATGTTGTTCTAGCTCTATCTCTATCACCTTTTTACTGCTCTCTTCTGAAACTAGCACATTCTCACTATTGTTCTGCTGCAACATGGATTTTTCATCAAATACTGCATCTCTACTGATCACCACTTTCTTTGCTTCTGGATCCCAAAACTTGTACCCTTTGACCCCCTTCATGTATCCTAAGAAAATGCACTTCTTTGACTTTGGATCAAGTTTAGACCTCTCGTCACTAAGAACATGCACATAAGCTGGGCAACCAAAAATTCTTAGCGTAGAAAAATCAATGTCATTACCTGCCCACACTTCCTTTGTGACTTTTCCACCCAAAAAGGCCCATGGTGATCTGTTGATGAGATAACATGCCATACTCACTGCTTCTGCCCAGAAACGTTTAGGAAGTCCTACATTCAATCTCAAACACCTAGCTCTTTCAGCTAAAGACCTGTTCATCCTTTATGAAATTTCATTCTACTGTGGTGTTTTTGCAGACCGTGAAGTGCCTCTGAATGCCATGCTCCTCAAAAAATTTTTAAAACTGTGAGTCTATGTACTCGGTACCATTGTCTGATCTCAAATACTTGATCTTTCTACATGTATGGTTTTCAACCTCAGCTTTCCATATCTTAAACTTGGCAAAAACTTTATATTTCTGTTTTATGAAGTATACCTAGACCTTCCTAGAAAAATCGTCAATAAAAGTAACAAAATATTGTGAACCACCTAGTGACAACTCCCTCATAGGACCCTATACATCAGAGTGCACATAATCAAGAATTCCTTCAGTTTTGTGTCTACCCATCTTGAATTTCACTCTAGACTGTTTCCCAAGCACATAGAACTTACAAAAATCCAATTTGCAGCATTTGATTCCCTTCAATAAACCCCTTTTATGAAGTTCAGCCATCCCATTTTCACCTAGATGACCTAATCTCATGTGCTACAAAGCTGTACTATCATGATCGGATTCTGCAACATCAGCTCCACCTACAACTGTATCTCCTACCAGCCTGTAAATGTTCCCTGTAATCATCTTCCCTTTTATTACTATTAACACACCTTTATTCACCTTGATGCAATCCTCATGAGTTTTATAGCCAAAACTGTTAGCATGAAAGGCACCTAAAGAAATCAAATTCTTTTTCAATTCTGGTACATGTCTAACATCATACAATGTCCTAACAACACCATCATGCATCCTAATTATGATTTATCCCTTTCCAGTAACAGCACAAGCTTTATCATTACCCAAATAGACGAAACCAAAATTACCTGAGCTATATGAATCAAACCAATCCTTATTAGGAATCATGTGAAACGAACACCCTATATCCAGAGTCTATGAATCCATGAGTTAACATGAAGAGACTGATAGCAAATCCCCATCACTACCATCTGAATCATCATTCTGCACCACATTAGCAGATTTTGATGAATCGCCATTCCTTTCATCATTCTGCTTCTTCTTATTTGGACAATCCCGTCTAACATGCCCCATCTGCTGGCAATTATAACATTGAACATTCTTTCTACCCTTGGATTTCGACTTAGAGTTCTTTTTGTTTACAGTATCTTTACTCTGCCTTCTTCCACGTTTCTGATTCCTTTTCACATACAGCCCTTCATTTTGGGTACTATCAGTGAAATTTTGCTTGTGTTGGTTATGGGCTAACAATGTTGCAGTACTCTCTTCCACATTGATTGTATCTTTCCCCATGTGAGTGTAGTAACCAGGTGTTCATACGAAAAAGGTAACGAACATAGCAAAATCATAGCCTTGTCTTCTTCTTCAATCTTAACTTCAATTCTCAACAACTCACTAATAATGTGATTGAAGAAATTAATGTGTTATGCCAAATCTGTACCTTTCTACATCTTCAGGCCATATAATTTTTACTTCAGATACAATTTGTTTGTCAGGGACTTTGACATATACCGACTCTCTAATTTCTTCCAGACCTCTACTAGGGACGTGAGATCTATAACGTGATACAAAACATCATTAGACAGACATAGTCGAATCATTCTCGCTATTCGCACCTATAATTCCTCCCATTCGTAATCTTCCACAGTCAACAGTTTATTTTTGTTTAGTGCTTTCAACATCCCTTGCTGTGCCAACAAGTCTTTCACCTTCTGTTGCCATAATCTGAAGTTACCTATTTCGTCAAATTTTCCCACATCAAATTTTGCGATAGAGTTCATCATTTTAACCCAACTCTGATGCCAGTTGTTGAATCTATGAACCAAGGAAGCACGAAAACACAAAGAAAAGATAAGAGAAAATCAGCACAAAGATTTAACGAGGTTCGGTAATGTGCCTATGTCCTCGGGACTTTGACATATACCAACTCTCTAATTTTTTCATACCTCTACTAGGGACGTGAGATCTATAACGTGATATAAAACATCATCAGACAGACATAGCCGAATCATTCCCACTGTTTGCGCCTGTAATTCCTCCCATTCAAAATCTTCCACAGTCTGTGATTTATTTTCGTTCAGTGCTTTCAACATCTCTTGCTATGCCAACAAGTCTTTCACCCTCCGTTGCCATAATCTGAAATTACCTGTTCCGTCAAATTTTCCCACATCAAATTTTGCGATAGAGTTAATCATCTTAACCCAACTCTGATGCCAGTTATTGAATCTATGAACCAAGGAAGCACGAAAACATAAAAAAAGAGAAAAAAAATCAACACAAAGATTTAACGAGGTTCGATAATGTGCCTACGTCCTTGGGAGCGATGGCTGATGTTTTTATTCATTACTTAATTTAGGGTTACATCAACCATATATTTATACTAACCCTATCCAGTATAATTTCACAAAATTACCTATGTACTGTACCGCGAGACGTTACCCCCGTACCCTCAACCTATCTATCTGTGGACCCTATAAAAGGCAGATGCCGTCGCTTCGCTCCAGCATTAGCCCACTTATCTCTGTATATAAAATTATATGAGCCATATGCAATGGGTGTCTTATAGAAGCATCTTCTACTTAGGTTGACTCAGATTAATTGAAGTGAAAATTGATGATAACAAAACATTGAAGGAATAAATTAATATTCTTAAGAGATTTTCAGGGTTCTTTTCCTGCAAAAAAAAAAAGAGTAATAGTTAGAAATCAACCGAATAAACAGGCAAAAACCAAACTACCTAACCATACAAAATCGAAACCAAATAAACTAAATTTGATTAATATCGATCAGTTTGTTCAATGAACCAACATTTTGCTACCTTAACCATTAATATCCCAAATATAATAGAAGAAAAACAAAACATTACTTTCTGCCTAGAAAAAGCAATAATCTTCTAATGATTAAAAATAACATATTGCTGGGAATCCCAACAAATAAATTAAAATTAATTTACTTTCTTCCCCTTCCAATATAGAAAACGGATAACTGTAACAGTTCTCCTGATAATTTATGGATTATTTACCTTACTATGATTATTATTGGAAATTACTAAGATTTAACGGCAAACGAATCAAAACCGGGATGAATATACTTTCTCAATAATATTTGAGGTAATTCAAACACAAAAACTAGGGCATGAACCAGATAGCATAGAAGCTAACGTCAACAACTAAATATCTAACTTTATAATCAAACTGAAAATGGCATATAGCATAGGCCTCAATGCCTACCAATACACAAACATAAGAAAAGCTAATCTCTAAAGATCACGATTGTTCAATATTTTAAACAAAATCTTAACAAGGTTTGGAACAGCTACGAGAGGGTAACTAATCAGTCGTGTAAAGTTCATAACGTGATTACTCAAGGCAAGCATCTAGTAACAACCTATTCCCCAAACTCTGATTACACCATGTGTATACCCACTAAACAAAGTGTTTCAATCGGCACTCTAGTTCAAGCTTGTTTAGTATATAAACTGTAACATCCAAATAAAAGTGAAAATTTTAATTGTTTGTTTGCAATAGAATGAAAATTATTCCATCATTATCTTGAAAATGCTAGTTTCAGAATTGTAGCTAGTACAAACTAGGGTTAAGACAAATCACAACAATTATTAAACCAACATCTGCATTGCAATAACAAATAAACCAATCCAGAATATCAATTTAATTTTAAAGAATGGGCTTCACTTTACAACTTAATAATTAAAAAAAAAAGGCACATCCCGAGTACATATCTACCATAGGTTATAATGAAAAGTACCAAGCTTATAGTATGTCTTGAGAAGATAAACTTCATAAGAAGCATGACTACGATTATAAATGTCACGACAATAAGGAGCACGAATATAATGAGCAATAACTCCCACGCACGAGAAGATAATGACTAGTGACTAGTCTATATGTGCTCAAGAAACAGTAAATAAAATTTTGACAAAATACAAATATTTTGTAAAACAATCCAAAAAGATAGAGAAAGGTAATCAAAAAGCTTGTCTAAATAAATTCATGGTAAATGGTTACATCTATATGTTCAAAGCATAAAGAAGAATAACAAATATGTCAAAATACGAAAAGTAATCAGATTCTTAGGATGATAGAATAGCTATAACATTTATTCAAACAATTATTCAGGATAAAGCTACGTCACATCGAAAATTTTCTACCAAAATATGACATGCCAATTGTTAAAAAATATTAATCAATAGCATTCAATCAAGACGTAAAATTGAAATTGAAACACCTAAAAAAAAAGATTGTGTCTAAACATAATAAACATACAGCAAAAAACATCTTAGCCAAACAAATAGCCCAATTAGTTTGATACATAAAATATTGATAATAGAACAGCACTATTTACCTTCTTGTTGGCATTGTCAGTGACCTCAGACTTCTGGGCCTCATCCTTGAGATCAACCTTCAAGTCCTCCACGGTGTTTTTGCTCTCCAGGTCCTAGATTTTGATACTTTACTTCGTGGTGGCACAAAGCCAGTACCTGTTAGGACTAAAGTAAAGAGTGTGAATGACCGCACCCGCATCAAAACTGTAAAGCTTCCTTCCTTTAGACAAATCTCACAAAAAAACCACCCCATCTTTTCCTCCACTGGCATACAAAGACTCGTCCATCAAAACGGCCACTGTGTTCACATAATTGTTCAGTCAATGTGTTACATATCTTATAGTTAGTTAGGTTCCAAACCTTCACATTCTTGTCCCATGGAGCCGAAACGATGGTGGGCTGAAGAGTGTTTGGGCTGAAACGAACATAGCTAACCCAATTAGTCTGTGCATCTGTCACGGGTCGCACTAATTAGTCCAAGCCTAAAGATACAAATTACATGAAACAATTTGACTTACTAAAATTAGCTCAATCTTTGGAGAATTATAGAAGCCATAGTTTCTAAAAGGTAGGAGATACAATTAAAAATAACTATTCTAGCTTATTTAAAATTAGATAGAGATAAAGTTACTAAAGTTTAAATTTATCTTGGATTTTAGATTTTGTAGATAAATGTAAATCCTAGTCATCTGTTAGATTTAATCAGAGCCATTGATGTATGAGGAATTCAACTATAAATAGAGGCCTCCACAGCCTTATTTGTACCATCAGACACTTAAGAAAACATTTGAGTATTCCTTTATATTCTCGTTGTGTTCTTCTTTTCTGTCTTTATCTTTTAGGCTTTTAGCTTCAATGCCTTTGGAAAATTTAGATTCTCCTTTTAAATGTTTATAGGTTGACTTAGGCATATAAAGAATCAAATCCTAAGCCTAAGGTCGCATGTTTTGCTAGGCTAAAGTCTGAGCTCATGACAGTTGGTATCAAAGCTAGAAGTTCGTAAAGGTACTAATAGTAGAGATGGCGTTTTAGGCAAAAAACTAAACACAAGAGGTCCTAGAGACTCATGGGAGAGGTAGGAAGGCTAACAATTCGAGGGATATTCTATCGGCCATAAATGGTAGGGTGGCTAAGCTCGAGGTGACTGTCGGAGATATGCGGAAGAGCTTTAAGGTTGTGGAGAACCATATTAAAAAGCTAGACTCCGTAGGGGAGGAGCTTAAAGAAGAGATACAAGGTGCTTTTTACTCGGTGATAGACATTCTCACTCAAAAGAATGATGCCCTCGAAGCTATGGTGGAGGCCATGCAAAAGCAAATAGAAGAGCTTATGGGAGAGCTTTCATCATGCAAAGCAACTATACGAGGTAGCGTGCTAGCTGTGACATCTAAGCACAAGATGAAGATCCTCAAGCCAAAGGGATTCAAGGAAACCACGTCTATGAAAGATATGGACAACATCTTATGGGGGATGGAATAGTACTTTCGAGCAATGGGCAACTAGAATGATGCCACTAAGGTAAATACCGCCTTCATGTATTTTATCAATGTGGCTTTTTTATAGTGGCGTTATTGATGCAATGATGAAAACGTGGGGGTACTGCCATTAGAACTTGGAAAGTGTTCTAAACAGAGTTTAGGCAATAGTTCTATCCTGAGTAAACCGAGGATGGGGCATGTGCAAAGTTACGATGGCTTACGTAACAAGGCACAATTCAAGAATATGTTCAAGAGTTTAACAAACTTATGCTTTAAATTTCAGACTTTGGGGAGAATGAGGCATTTCTTTTTATTCATGGATGGACTCAAACCCTAGGCTAAGCAAGAGTTATAGTAGAGAGGTGTCCAGGACTTGACCAAAGCTGTGACCATAGCGAAATCCTTGATCGAGCTTGGAATAAAGAAGTTAAACAAGTCTGAGTCTTTAAGCCCAAGGGCAAGGCAATGGTGGGGGAGATAAAGACTGAAAGTCCAAAAATAATGACAAAAAGTTACTAACAGCGAAGCCAAAGTTCAATAAGCCATGGGATAAAAAGAAAGACAAGGAGATGGTGAAATGTTTCTTATGTAATAGTCTGCATTGGATGCAAGATTGCCCAAAATAAACTAAGCCTTCCTCCATCAAGAGGAAAGATGACGAGCTAGATAAGGAGACCCTGAAACTTAGCTTGACCATGAGTTCTATTAAAGTAAAGAGGTATCAAAAATAAAAAAGGCAGATGTTTGTGGACGTCTCTATTGCAGGTAAGAAAATAAATGCTCTAGTTGACACAGGAGCATCAGATTTATTCATATCCGAAGATGTTGCCAAAAATCAAGATCTCAAAGTTAAAAAGATAACCGGGTGGATCAAGACAGTCAACTCAAAGAAGGTTCCAACCATGGGTGTTGCAAAAATAGTGGACTTATAACTTGGAGATTGAAAAGGTAAGGAAACCATCAAAGTTATACCACTTGACGACTATGACTATATGGTTGGCTTAAATTTCCTTGATTAAATTAATGCTTTGATTGTACCATTTATCGATTACATATGATCTTATATGCCCGTTGTTAATGCATTATGCCAGTAAATTGAGAAATGTGTGTCAAAGCCAAGGTGTTATCTGCAATCTAGCTTGCCAAGGGATTGCGTAGAGAAGAAGTCACCTACTTGGCAACCTTAAAGTTTGATGAGCTTTAGAAACCCATGGACAAGACTCTTTTGGAGGTGCTAGAATTTAAGGATATGATTCCTATAGAGTTGCTAAAAAGGTTACCACCCAAGAAAGAGGTGGATTATAAGATTGAGCTAGTGCCCAATGCCAAACCGCTAGCTAAGGCCCCGTACCGAATGTCACCACCAGAGTTAGAAGAGTTACGGAGATAGTTGAAAGAGCTTCTGGATGCTGGGTACATTAAACCTTCCAAAGCATCGTTTGTTGCATCGATTTTGTTTCAACGGAAGCATGATGGGTTTTTGAGGTTATGCATAGACTATTGGGCATTTAACAAGCTCACTATGAAAAACAAGTACCCAATACCACTCATCGTAGACTTGTTTGATCAACTTGGAGAGGTAAGATGGTTCACCAAGCTCGATTTACGATCGACGTATTATCAAATGAGAATAGCTAAGGGAGATGAGCCAAAGAATACATGTGTGACACGTTATGGCTCATAAGAGTTCTTAGTGATGCTTTTGGTTTGACTAATGCTCCAGCGACCTTCTACACTCTAATGAACAAGGTATTTTAACTTTTTTTAGATTGTTTTATGGTTGTTTACCTTGACAACATTGTGATTTATAGTAAGTTATTTGAAGAGCATGTGGGCATTTGAGGAAGGTGTTCCAAATCTTATAAGAGCATGAGCTTTATGTGAAACGAGAAAAGTGTTCATTTATCTAGCACGGGGTGTCATTCCTAGGCCACATTGTAAGAGGTGGCATGATCCGAATGGATGGAAGTAAGGTTTGAGCTATATTTGATTGGGAGCCACCAACCAAGGTAACAAAGTTGTGATCATTCCTTGGGTTGGCAAACTACTATAGACACTTTATCAAAAGCTACTCTAGCATCACCACACCATTGACAGACTTACTTAAGAAAGGGATTGGAGCCCTGAGTGCCAACATGCCTTTGATTAGTTAAAGCGTGCCATGATAGAAGAGCCCATACTTGCTTTGCCAAATCATACTAAATCGTATGAAGTTCATACGGATGAATCAAACTTTGCTATTAGAAGAGTGTTCATGCAAGATAGACATCTTGTGGCATTTGAAAATCATAAGCTCAATCAAACTGAGAGAATGTATATGGTCTAAAAAAAAGAGATGATCACAGTGGTGCATTATTTGTGCGCATGGAGACATTACCTGTTGGGGTCTAAGTCTAATGTCTTTATAGATAATGTTGCAAACAGTTATTTTCTAACCCAAAAAATGTTGTCACCCAAACAGACACGTTGGCAGGTGTTTCTAGTAGAGTTTAATTTCATCATGGAGTAAAAACTAGAGAAAGCTAATGCCATGGTGAATACGCTGAGTTGAAAGGTAGATCTTGCAGCCATTAGTCAGCCTAAAAGTTCACGATTGGAGCACATCAAGGTAGGGTGTCCCATGATCCCATAGCCAAAACCCTTATAGAGAATGCCAAAGAAGGAAAGACTAGACAGTTTTAGGTTAAGGGAAACTTACTCTACACCAAAGGACACCATCTTTATGCACCTCAGTATGGGAAGTTGCGCAAGGAGATCAGGCAAGAATGCCATGATTCGAGATAAGTTGGTCATCCTGGTATACATCGTACCTTAGCACTCTTAAAGGACCGTTATTATTGGCCACACATAGACGATGACGTTGAGTCTTATATGAAAACTTGCCTTATGTGCCAACAAGATAAGGTTGAGCAGAGAACACCAGTCGAACTATTGTAGCCATTGTCCATAACTACGAAAGAGTGTCTCCATGGATTTCATAGTTGGATTGCTTAAGGTGGATGGGTTTGGGAGCATTATGGTAGTGGTGGATAGATTTTCCAAGTACGAAACTTTTATTCCAATAAACAAAGAATGCCTTACAGAGGAAGTAGCCCAATTATTCCTAAAAAATATGGTGAAGTACTAGGGAGTATCGCAAATCATAGTTAACAATCGGGACAGGCAATTTACAAGAGAGTTCTTGACAGAATTATTTAAGTTTTTGGGGTCAGACTTTAACTTCTCCACCAGTCTGTATCCCTAAACAATTGGGCAAATCGAGAGAGTGAATGCTTTACTAGAGGTATATCTCAAGCACTATGTGAGTGCTATGTAGCGTGACTGGCCAAAGTTGTTGGATGTAGCCCTGTTTTCTTACAACTTGCAGTGGATTGAGGCCACAAACTAGATTACATTCGAGATAGCAATAAGGTAACAGCCGCTTACACCTAGTGCTCTTGTAATAGGCTATACGGGACCAAATCCAGCAGTTTATAAGTTTGTCAAGGCCTAGCAAAAGCAAATTGACTTAGCATATCAGAAGAAGGTTTTCATTGATGAAAAGAACTACAAATGATGCCGTTGATTGGCTAGTAAAAAGATGCAGGGATAGGACAGAACCAAAAGGTTGGGTTGATAAACCCCCATCTTCTCTGATTTTCATTTTGAAAAAGGATGGATTGCCCTGTCCTTATTGATTTGTCGTATGACTGGGCAGTTGAGGTGTAGATTAAGACTACTCTTGTTTTGACTTCTTAGTCTGTTGTAATTTACTTGATGTCTTCAATGTTGATCTGTTGTACAGTGATTCATTGCATGCAATGAAATTCCAATTCTTTTTAGCCGAAAAAAATCGAGAGAATTAAAGGAGCGCATTGTATTAAAGACAGACAACACACACCATCACAATTTTTTCCAAGTCAGGGAACTATAAACTAGTGTTACTTCTTCTTTGTAGCATTAATCATATTGATTTTACTAAACTTAATGATGATAGAACCGCAAAAAAAAAAAAATAAAGCACTTGATAAAATATAATTCATAAAAAAAATAGACAAATCTATTTATCTTTTGACGAGATCATAATCTTTTCCTGAAAGACATCACCGTAATGATAAAATAATAATAATAATAATTTTAACATAAAAATGTAATTATAGTAAACCAAAAGAAGAAATTCATTATTATAAATAAAAAATAAAATTTGAAATCATTGTTAAAAGGCAAAAATAAACTAATGATATTTTTTTATCATCATCATCGTTATTATTATATTTTAATTATTTTTTAAAATGAGAATATGAGCTATAATATTTAGCATATTTTTTTACTATGAAATCAATCTTGAGTATTTGTATATGAATGTGGAGTGTATAAGCTTAGATTTTATTTTTAATATTAAATTCATAATAAATTTGAAAATAAAGATTAAATTTTTAAATTAAAAAATTCAATGGTTGGTCCCATGTCATAGGTTATGTTCATGGTCTTAAATTTAAAACTTCGACAAAATTATGATTAAATTATGTACTTAAATATTTAAATAATTGATCATTTGAACAATAAAATATTGAATAGTAATAAAGATGAGATTTAATATATTATAATGATTCGTAGATATGATAAATTTAGCCATTATACGGTTACTAACACTTGAATGACATGAGGTATATAAGATAATATTATGATCTTATTAATTAATTAATAAGTGATTAAAAATAATTATTTAAAAGTAAATTTATGAATTCTAAAAGAAATGGAATATGAATAAACTAATTAATTTTAGACGCGAAAAAAAAAATTATTAATATAACTAGCCATATAAATAACATGTTTTGGATCTCATCCTAGTTGAGCTTTTGATTTGTTAATTTTTTATTTATTTCCTTATCTTATATAAAAGTACTAGTATGATTATGTGTAAGATTATTTGTAGGGTTGTAATTCATTAGTTAATAGTATAACTTTTGATATATTATTTTAAACGATTTTTAGGAACATTTACATATACAAATATATGGGAAAAAATAAATAAAAATAAAATATTACATTAAATTGTAAGAACTGAAATATATAACTAAAAATTCTTATTTTAGATCCTTTCAATTTTATCCCAAAACATTAATATTTAGATGATTTTTAAAAATCACCATCTATTCTCTACTGTTTAAAAAACATTTACCTTTTGTTCATAACTCAAAACCACTTGCTAGTGGGAAGATAACTGCGACTATACCGATGGATCATTTTGGACCTGTCAGTCACAACTAAAAATGATCCAGCTAGAAATCAAGGCGTGCTTGTCGGTGAATGTTTGGGAAGTTAAATGGGAATGCCGGCAATGAGGTGCTCACCTTCCTCATGTTGCGGCCATTACGTTTATAAAAATGCCCGGGCTTTTTTATGGTAATAATATAAATTTTTTTATTTACGAAAGTAGGTCAAAATCAGATTATTTACCGAAATAGGTTAATTTTTTAAATTAATTAAAAAATTATCATTTCAAATGATGATTTCTTAATTTGTAAATTTTAGTTGAGAAATCGCCAAATCAAATGACGATTTCTTAACTTATTGTAAGAAATCGTCAAATGAAATGGATTTCTCAATTAATTTAAAAACAATTACAAAATCCGATGACCGGAGGTCGGGAATTGAAAAATTAATTGAGAAATCGCCATATCACATGGCGATTTCCCACCTATGGGATTTTTTTTATTTTTTTGTTTTTTTTTTGAGAAATTATCAATTCATGTGGCGATTTCGTATCTTGTCTCATAGTTTATAAGTTTTAGGTTTTATTTATATTCGAAAGTATGTGACTAATTTTTAGGTTTTATTTATATTCGAAAGTACGTGACTAATGTATGAAAATTAATTTTTTTTGAAATAAAATAAGTTGATAAGACTAATGCAAAATGATCAGATTTTTTCTGATATGAAATAAATTGATGAGACTTATGCATGCAATCAGATTTCTTCGGATATGAAATAAATTGATAAGACTAATGCATGAGAATCAGATTCTTTCTAATATGAAATAAGTTGATGAGACTAATGCATGAGAAAGGTGATTTCTGCAGTTGATGAGACCAATGCATGGGAATCAAATTTCTCCTGATATGAAAAAAGTTGATGAGACCAATGCATAGGAATTAGATTCCTTCTAATATGAAAAAAGTTGATGAGACTAATGCATGAAAATATGAAAAAAGTTGATGAGACTAATGCATAGGAATTAGATTCCTGCTGATATCATCTTTAGTTAATGAGACTAATGCATGGATTGTAGATGTCAGACTGCAAAGATTAGACTAGTGAATGGGCCAAATTTAGACATTTTGAATGGAAATTTTTTTTTGACTATGTTGCATTATAAATATGTGTTCATCATTGTCATTTTCATTCTCAACTGCTATTGTTGTTTTCTCAGTTTAGTAATAGTGCTTTTTCATTAGCTTCTTTTGTTTCTTAGTTTTCAATCGTTAGCATTTTGTTTAGAGTTATTTCCATCTTACCAACATGAGTAATAGAT
>JBBYHL010000022.1:3524261-3536079 GCA_038381835.1 Adansonia madagascariensis | reverse complement strand
TTGTTGTTGGTAGGTCAAATCGTTGTCAGGTATGACTTGGCGGTCGACATTGATAGAGCTGTGATTGTCGGGTGCGACTGGGCGGTCGACATTCATAGAACAATACCGTTTTGACTGTTTTGGCGGTCACCGTATATGGGACATAACACTGATAAAATCATTTCTTGCATTATTATATGTATTATTGTACTAATACTTACGAGATAAGTTCCAAATCCAATCAGCAAAGCAAACTGGTTTTGTTTTGATTTTTGTTCCATAAATAATAACTCAGTGGCCATTTTTCCCGCAATATGCAAAACACCGAAGTACAAGGAAAGGAAATACGAACAAACAAGCAAAAAAGGAAAAATCAATACACCAAAACAGAAAAATGGTGCTTCTCCCATTCCAGTCGGTCCCTCATTTTGGTCCCAGTTTTTATTGCTTTAATCCTTCTCGCTCCGAACCCAGACCCCAATTCCCATGTTCATTTCGCCGCAGGACCTGGTCGCCCCTGACCAAAGCTGTATTGAAGAAGAATGTGGAGAACATGGATGATAAGAACAAGCCAGATATCTGTACAGCTGACGAGCTTCACTACGTGCAAGTAGAGAAATCGGAATGGAGGGTGGCTCTTTGGAGGTATCTTCCTTCTCCAGGGGCGCCGTCTAGGAATCATCCATTGATGCTTTTGTCGGGCGTTGGGACCAATGCTATTGCTTATGATCTCTCCCCTGAGGTTCGCTCTTTCTTTCGTGAATTGTGTTGCATGCAACTACTTTAGAATATCACTAGGTTTTTTCTATTTCTTAATGGGATTACGATGCCTAAAGCTAAGAGCTGTTATGGGTTTGTTTTTGTTTCTCTATTGAATTGTAATTCATAAGATTCTAGCTCTCGCGGGTGTTCTTTTTTTTTTCCTGGGTTATAATTTTTTTTTTTGAACTTCTAGCCTTTCTGGGTTTTTTATTGTTTCAGTCATTGGGTTCTGATTTTTAAGCCTCTAGTTTTATGTATATATGCTTGTTTCTGACAATGAATTAACGCGATTTCTAGGATTCTAGCCTTCATGGGTTTGTTATTTTTTCTGTCTTGAAATTATAGCTTTTTAAGTTTCTAGGCTCGTGCTTTTCTTAGCGTTTGATTCTGGATGTCGTTTGGTCTGTAATCTTGTGGCCTCTAGCTTTTATGGGTTTCTTCTTGTTATTAATTTTTAAGCTTTTAGTGTTTCTCGGTTTTCTTATCCTTTCTATCGTTCGATTGTGGTTTCGCAGCTTATGGCTTTGTGGGATTATGCTTGTTCTTTTTATGTAGTTTCTTCCATTGGATTGTCGTTTCTAGACTTTTAGCATTCCTGGGTTCTTTTTTTTAAGTCTATTGATGATGCAAGTTCCTGTTCAGTCCTCGTTTGCACGCTTCATGTCTGGCCAAGGATATGATACGTGGATTCTTGAAGTCAGAGGTGCTGGCTTGAGTGCACATGGAGTGGACTTTGGACAAGGTAAAGACCCTTTAGATGCTGTGTCTCAGAGGAATGGTTTTTATGTTAAGGATGGAAAATATGGTGCTCATGCTTATACAGATTATAAGAGTTTTTCAATCAAAAGAAGCTTTTCAGGTTTTTCAGAAACAGAAGAAAGATATGCTTTTGCGGGTCAAATTAGGGATTTTATCCAAAAGCTTGTAAACATAGTTGAAGAAGCTGAAAGATCTTCTCCTGCTCGGGTTTTTGATATGCAAAACAGCATTTCTACAGCACTAAAAGATGTTCAGAAACAACTTGATCTTATTGCAAAGTATGATTGGGATTTTGATAACTACCTAGAAGAAGATGTCCCTGCTGCGGTGAGGTGCCATCCCTTATGCATAAAAGGCTTTAATCTAAGAAGTTCTGCAGTATTATCTTTACATAATCTTATATATTCACCCATAACAGCTAACTGAAGTATTATTGAAATAAAATTTTCATCTTAGATGGAATACATAAAGGCTAAGAGTGAATCAAAGGATGGCAAGTTGCTTGCAATTGGTCATTCAATGGGGGGTATCTTGCTATATGCTATGCTATCAAGATGTGGTAAGATTCTATACAAACTTCCATGCGTCATCTACATATGTAGCCTACGTTTGCAAAAGCTATTACTGCATAGAGATCTTTTTGGCAATGACCTTTTCGTATTGCAATTAGTTTGCTATTTTAATATATACCTGCATGTTTAATTTCTTGGCTCTGTTATGATTAGAATTTCTTTAGCAGTTTGAAGCAGTGAATTCCTACTGGATTTCACTTAATAAGACCAATTTGAATTTCATTTCCTTTGGACAAAACACCAGCTGAATTAGACTTGTAAACTGTTTATAATCACTTCTTAGACTAGTCCAAACTTTTTAACAACAAATTTATTTATAGATAAAAGACTGGAAATCTTGGTGCAACACATGTTGATCTAGTTATTGATAATATTGGTTAAACTCATAAATATTCTGAGCTTCTTTCAACTATGTGATGCTTGAATTTGTTGATTTTGCTTCTTGAGGCTGATGTAGGATTTCAACCTGTTGGCATTTTAATTATCATGGCCAAAGCATGTCGAGCATGATGAAATTTTTGATGAATTTTAGTCCTTTATGAGTACAGTCAATTTCTTAAATGAATGATTAGAGGCTTGTAGATGCTGTAGGCTCATTAAATATAGATGTTCACAATCTTGCTTCTTGTCCTCCTTGTGAAGAACTCCTTTGCCAGAGTTACTTAGATCTCACTGCAAATTATTAGTATCAACCATGTCTTGGAGTTGTAATTAGCTCATAGCTGGTCTTATAGTGAATGGCTGTTTCTAAATTCTCCTAAAATAATTGTGACACTTTCACCAAGAACAATCAAAATGGATTGTATCAGGGACTACAAAATGCTGGGATTATTTGAAATAATAATTCAATCTGCTTCTTTAGTAGCAGAACTAAGAAATTTTTCCATTTAAGTTTTGGCGGTCTGTTGAATATGCCTCATTTTTCTTTTAATATATATGTATATATTTCTGTTCTGGGGGTTGTCTGGTGTTAGGGTTGCATGATAATGGATGGAAGGTATTTATAAGCAATATAAAAGAAATATTTGCTTACATAGTCACAACTTCCTAAAGTCATGTAATATAGGTACCTAAATCTGGTAATGTCGTGAAGCATATTTTCATAGTAGCAGTCAAGTCTGGGAGCTTTTCTTTCCTTTTTTCCCTTTTTTTTTTTTTTTTTAATTTTAATGATACTCGGGGCTGCTAGGGATTGAACCCTGACCACTGGAACTAAGAGTTGGTCACCGTCAATCACACAGCTGTTGGCTAAAAGAGAGCTTACTGTAGCACTTGGCAATTTCTCTTGAGTCTGGGGGCTTTTCATTCTGCTTTTGCTTGTTCATTGAAAAATATGTATGAGAGCTAAAATGTGTTATTTTTATAAGGTTTTGAAGGGAAGGATTCCGGATTGGCATCAGTCACTACCTTAGCATCGTCGTTGGACTATATGTCTTCTAAATCGTCACTCAAACTGCTTTTACCGCTGGCAAGTGTTATTAAAGCAAATTGCTTAAGTGTTTCCTTGTTTCTAAGCATCATCATCTGCTTGTATGGAGATAATGACAATAAGCTGATGTTATTTCTCTGTGGGGAGTAGGCAGATCCTGCACAGGTCCTGAATGTTCCTGTCATTCCAATCGGGACATTGATTGCTGCTGCCCATCCTTTTGCAGCAAACCCTCCCTATATCCTTTCTTGGTTGAGTCCTCAAATCTCTGCCCCAGACATGATGCATCCAAAGTTGTTTGAAAAGCTTGTTATGGAAAACTTTGGTAAGAAATTCATCTTTTGCTTTCATTATAATGCATAAATGCGAAATGTAGATTCTGGGCACTAATGCTTTCAAGTATTATTTTATATGGATGCTACAAAATGCTTTTAGAAGTACAACAAGACACACAAAAAAAAGCCTTTTCCTATTATGTAGGGTCTATTGTATGGGTCATATAGGTGATACTGCTGGTTTTAGTTGTAATAAGTTACAGGAAAATCAGAAAGCAATGTTCCATCTGCCAGTGATTCCTCTGTTGTTGTTTTCATGTGCTTCTCAGCTTGTAGTAGATCCTACTTCCCTATTTTGTCCTGATTTCTTAATTTTTTTTTGTTTTTCCTTCAACCTAGTGTAGTTGCTCTTTGAATGTCTTTCTTGTTGATACATACATCCTTGACAAGTTCAAAACGATTTCAATGAGTCTTCAAAATCTCCCTTTGACCCCTGGCACAGTTATATTTTATCGGTGCTTATGTTGTAGTTATTGTTTATTTTTTGGACCATTTCATGAATGACAATTAAAGCATAATTGGCAGAGACGGTGCCTGCCAAGCTTCTCTTGCAGCTAACAACAGCCTTTCAGGAGGGTGGCTTGCGTGACAGGAGTGGGACATTCTTTTACAAGGACCACCTCAGTAAAAGCAATGTCCCTGTCTTAGCAATTGCTGGAGACCAAGATCTGATCTGTCCGCCTGAAGCTGTATATGGTATGGTGTAATTCGTCCAACCTGTCAAGATTGAATCTAATTTATTGTTTAGCTTTGCTTCTTTTTCTCATTTAGTTTGCAACGACATCAATCAAGCAGAAACAGTGAAGCTAATTCCTGAGCCATTGGTTACTTACAAAGTTTTTGGAGAACCAGGTGGTCCGCATTATGCTCACTATGATGTAGTAGGTGGCCGACTGGTAAGATTTAATCTTAGGGTTCTTCAAAGTCGATAATTTTAGTACTCCATATTTGATGCAACTTAAGTAGTGGAATTCATTTCAAATTTCAACAACATAATAGCTTCTCCTAAATGGTTACAGTTCCTTTTGATGTAGGCTGTAGATCTGGTGTATCCATGTATAATAGAATTTCTCAATCGTCATGATGTGGCTTAAATTCTCAAGACTTTCTTTACCTGCACTGAAGCTTCATTACTTCATTTTATATTTTTTTCCTATGAAGAAAGGAGCTGATAGAAAGAATCTTCAAGGGCAGTCCCCCCCCCCCTCCACATCAAGTACATACGTAGAAAAAAAAAGTATAGTTAAATGATATACATACCTACATATATATATACATACATAAATATATATATTTCAGTTCGCTATCTCTTCTACTATAATACTTCATTTTGACTCTGACAAAACATTTGATCTTATGCTAAATGTTTTACATATGTTGTTTTCCTTTTTTTTTCTCTTTCATTGGGGAGAAGAAAAGAAGACAGATGTTTGCTGACTATGAAGCTTATATCTCATTTTATATAGTTATGATAATGTTGTAAAACCCCTGAAGTTTTCATTGATTTTTTTCAAACTATCACAAGGATGTATTAATGTCTATCTGGAATTTAAAATTGCTCAAGGATATTTTGTGTAAATCTTCAATTTATTGGAAAGTTTATTTCCCATTTAAATAATAAAAGAAAATTAAATTGTCAGCCATGTCTCTTCCTAGTTCCTTGAGGATTTCAGCTTTCATATCACCTTTGTAATTTCTTCTCTATTTACCATCACATGCGTAAGTGAACATCTTAATTTGTTAAAAAACAAAAAAACTCTTAATTCATTGGAGAACAAGCTTTCCTTTCAGCGCATTTTAAAAGCGATCAATTGAACTAAATCAAAATCTCAGGTTTCTTTCAGCGGTCCGTTGCAGTAGTAAAATGCATTCAATTTTTCCTTTTTTAATGTAAGTAAGTTGGTTGTTTCATCTTTCTTTGTTAATCTAAATGCTAATCAGTTACTACGAGCTAGCTTATAAGCGAGGCCCGGAAACTATTGTCAGCCCATTATTACTTAAATAAACAAGGACTTGATCTTTAATAGTACTCCAGTAGCCGCAACTATATTCTCCGAAGTCAGTGTGTGAGATTATTTTACTCTGTATTTCTTCTACTCTGTCTGTTCTTCTTTCTCAGCTATATTTGGACTTGCATTATAATGCAATACATAAAATAACAACATCCGAATAAACCAAGGCAGCGTTTGACTTTATTTTTAAGATCGTTGCGTGGGGAGACTTGGAATTTAATTTAAGGTACATTTCTTCTGGAATTTAACTTAATTTTTCCGATCACGGCACGTTACTCAAGGATTTTATATATTTTTATTTTTATATTGAAAGGGAATTAGACTAGGCTAAGCAAGTGCAACGTAGCTACTCAATCATTATAATATCTGATTTTCAAGAGAGGTGGGCAAAGTTCCAACAATTTTCGTCCATTATAAACAATAAGTGCCCCATCATTTTCGTTAAGCAAATTAGAAGTTGAGCCTTTGAGGCTTCAACCATTTTCAGAAAGAAAAGAAAAAAAAAAGAAAAGAAAAGGAATCCTTGCTTTGTATGTAGAGCAGATTAAAAATCTATACACCAACAAGAGGGTTATAAATTGAATCCATGGCTGCTGCTAGCATCGAGCAGTTGCCTCAGTCTTGCAAACAGGGCAAGCATTTTTCTGCAACAGCCACTGCTTTATACATTGAATGTGAAAACTGTGTCCACAACAGAGCTTCCCCATCTCTTCTTCATCTGCTTCATATGCCTCCTATATATATATATATATATATATATATATTTATATTCGTATCCAAGAATCATTTAAAATAAGAATTATGATTCAAAGGGAAACAAGGAAAACTATTCACTCGTTAAAAAAAAAAAAAAAAACACTCACCTGACAAATGCTGCACTTCTTATCCACATGCATGTGTACGTTTGGTGCCAAATCATTCAACATTGAGCTCTTAATTTTACTTACGCATCTACTTATTTCATCTTCTTTCAGTCCAGTGTTGACATAACCAATTTTATCCCCAAGTTCCAGTAATTGCTTATTTACAGCAGGAGAAAAAAAAAAAGAATATTTATTATTTTCCATGTTACTTGGATTCTTCATATTAATATATCCGAATTAGTTATATATACATATCTGACACTCGTCTCTGTCTGGAACATAGATTATTTGAATTACTTTCTACTGAACTAAAAGCTAAACAAGGATTGGTAGAACCATATCAAATAACTAGGTTTCTTTTCTATATAGAAAAAAAATACGATTTAAGAAGATAAAACCAACATAAAATACCTCATATGTCATGTTGTCTATATCAAGCCTCCAGCGGCTAAATCGATCTCGCGAATCTAATCTTCCCCCCATTAGCAAATTGTTATGTAGCATCATTATCTGCACCATCCACCACCAAGAATTTTGATTTGCAAACTACAACAAAGATCCTACCTCAACTAAATGATTAAAAAGAATGGAGCTTTTCTGATGTTCGTTCACTTCAACAAAACAAGTACGTAATAAGAGCTTATACCCCCATAAATGCCGAAGGCACATCAAGATTCTTCAAAAAAAAAAAAAATCTATAAATCCGAAGGATTTTAGTATCTTTGTCCAAAATAAAAGCAACCCGAAATCTTGATTCATAGTATCATATAATAGGAATTTCTGGTGCGCCAGTAGTTAACAAGCTGAACCAATTGTTTTCTTACTTCTGAGATATTAAAATTTCAGCAAAGTATCTTAAATTCTATGGTATCAACTGGCGCTAAATAATTAATGAGATGCTATTAACAGTTAGCACACAACAGATATAATAGTAGCTAGCTTCAGAATGGATTACCAAGTTTAACCCAATTGTTTCACGCATGTGATTCTAAAATGACATTACAGTAACCCTGATTGATGCCAATCATGTCACTTTTTTTGCATTAATTCACACTTGAGCTTATTTCAGACAATACACATCTTGTACAGAAAGTAACAATCAATTCAGCTGGAGTATTTCAGAAGCAAAGTTCCAATTAAAAATCTCCAATAAAGCAAGTCATAGGTTCCGATACCCCACCAATTAAAAAACAAAAATCCCAGATCCTTGAAATGTACATTCTTTCTGTTGCATCTGAGAATGCTTAAGATGTTGCAACTTTTTTCATCAGAAATCACAACTATAATCATAAAAAATATACATATATTCTGGTTTAACTGCAACGTATCCTTTCTAAATGGCCTGCATTTGTGTTACTTAAATTCAAGGGTAAATGTTATATAAGGATAGGTGACTAATGTTTAATTTTTTTAAAAAAAATCATACTAATTATATCTTCGTATCCATATTTGAATACGTGAATTGCACACAGATACTGGACATGAATACATTGCGTACTGGAAAAGCCTTACTAAGCTATGAGATTATCCGATGACATGACTTTTCCCCCAAAACAGAATAAGGAAGAGGAAGATATGTTAAAATTAAACTATAAAAAGAATACGGAAAAAAGGAATATATATATATATATATATGTTAAAATTGCATTTGAAAAAAAAAATAAAACAAAAACAATAAGATTCACAAAGAGCAAGAAACATTTTTCCACTAGGATAACAAGGAATACATTGAACAGTATTCAGTGTGCTTGTGAGAATCCTCAGGATATTATATCTTGCAGAATAAAAAGGTAGCTCTCACTTTACATCCCAAAATTCAATCTTTAAAAGCTATAATCAGAAATTATTTTTCAAACTATCAGTGCTTGATTGCCCAAATGAAATTACTTGAAAACTTATACAGTAGCCAACAAAAACACCAGTATGGACATCTATATATACCTCAGCAAGCCCCTCTGGAGAAGGCTACCGAACTTGACGACACTGATCTAGCCCTAAAGAAATCGATGGGGTGCAGCAGGCGTTGAGATGAAGCAAAATCAACCAAACATAAAAAAGCAAAGTTTTATGTCACCACTGATCAAGCGAAGAAGAGAAAACTAAGAAGACGAACAAAAGGTTGGTCAATGATAATTTATATATATATATATATTATTTATATATATATATATATATAGAGAGAGAGAGAGAGAGAGAGAGAGAGTAGTCATATAATTGGAACACTGAAGAAGTGGTTATCAAAACAAAAGCCCCGGATAACTAAAACAATTTCCTTGTTTCATTGGAGGGGTCCATATTGAATGTTGATAAGTCTTTTATTCAAAAATATTGTGTTTCGTCGGTAACCAAACTAAGCTAAATTATACGTACACGGCTCTTTTTCTTTTGGGTTAATTGTTAAAGGAACTGTGAACGGACAAGGCTGCTTAACACACTAAACGAAAATCTATAGTAAAGAAAGAATTAAATAAATAAAGAGTAACAAATCCATGGAAAACAAACTTATATGTCAATGTAACACCAATTGATCAAAAGGATTAGAACCAAAAAACAAAAAAGGGCTAAAATTTTACTAAAGATATTTTGAAAAAAAAACACACTCAAAATTCACGTGATTCTTCCAGTTGCATTAAAGAGCAACATGATATATTCTCTAGTTAAGAGAAAGGGGAATTGTAGGAGCATTAGGAGTTTCTTAAACTTAAACCCAAATAATGAATAAAACTTTTCTTCAACACTCTCCATTCTGAACAAATAGATTACAAATAAAAATAATTAATAAGGATGTTTTTTCTTTAATATTAAAAAAAAAAAACTATTCACCCTATCTTTATTTAATGTTTTCCTTAAGAGAGTTTATTAAGATTTTTCTTTCCTTTAGTACTATGAATTTGTTGAGTTGGATATAATTTGTCTTTTTCTTGGATTCGGGAGGAGATTTTGCCATCAGATAGCAGCCTTAGTGCTCCGGAATATGTAAAATGTGATTAAAACTTTTGCTTTTCCTCTTTATTCATTAAGCTTCAAATTGATGCTAACCTACCAAATGTATCCAAGAAAAAAAAAAAGGGGGAAATGGTTTTTCAATATCAGCCTATTTGAGCCCTTTTCTATACAAAAGTTACTCGAGGCTGACTGGCTGAGAATTTTGTGGGGATTATGTTTTATGCAGCAACTATAAAGAGGTATAGGTAGATCGTGTAAGTTTAAATATGATATTAATATTATACGTGTATGTCTAAATTTTATTTGGTTTAATAATTTGAATCTCAAATTTTATTTAAATTTATTTATATTAACAAACATATAATCCAAACCCATCCAAACAAGCTCATATCATTTTTCTCTAAACAATAAAAAATACATTAGATTTTATTTAATAATAATTTAAATTTTTATCTTTTATTCAATTTTAAAACATAAATAATTTAATAATTTTTTTAATATTTAGTCTATAATATTATTTATATTTATATGATAAAAATTACATATATATATATAAATATTAAATAATATATATTATATAATTAAAAAAAAGATCGCATCAATCAAAATGGGTTAAATATTAGAGTCAAAATTGAATTATTTTTTAATAGCTTTATATCTTTTGTCGAAATTCCTTTCCAGACATCATTTACTTAAAACTCTTTCAAATAGAGAATCTTTCAACTTGTCCAAATAACTCAATCCAGGTGCGCATGAAAAGAGTCTTCAAAAAGTCAAGATTTGCGAGTTAGTGTGGATGCCGTTTCAAAGTACCCTACAGAAAGGAATCAAAAGTAAAAAAAAAAAAAAAAAAAAATCAAAGAAGTATTGAAAATAGAGGAATACATAAATTTCAGGCTTAATGGCAATCATATCATTGATTTTTGCTGGTATTTCTGTAGTAGGCCAAATATATGAGAAGATCTCATTTTGACCCAAGTGATATCTTAAGAGACTTTTGGCCTAACATCCATGCAATTTCAACAAAATAAGCCAACAGCGAAAACTGTTGAGGACTGCTTATTATTAACTAAACAATTATGAGAGCAATCAATAAATACATAAGGAAAAAAAGTAAAATTGAGGTATACTTACAAAACTTAGAAGTTATTGTATAATTGGGCAGCTAACAAGCCAATTTAGAATACTTATTAAAAAAGGTTCAATTGGCAAGTCGGGTATTAAATGGTCGTAGGTGTTCGAATTTTATTGGTGATATTTCATACTAGTCATTAACCTTGAAATACTCTCATAAAAACCACATATTAAATTAAAAAGATTGAACAATTTGTTAATCCAAGTTCCATTCTTGAAAAAAAAAGAATGTCGTTATCCAGATTTCATTATAATGTAATCATTTCCTCCTTGAAATGTTTCATCGTAAAATGAATAGTAATTTATCAATTGCTGTAACCTTTGGAGTATATGACAACCTTGGATGAGATCTTCCAAACATACCCATAAGTCGAGTTATCCACCAAAGTCAAATTTTAAATATAAAGATTAATTTGATTCAACCCAAATAATTATTTAATAACAAAAATTATAGTCAAATTTAATTATACGAAATTAACATATTAATATAAAAATAATTTTATAATTTTTTATTAATTTGTGAATAATAATTCGAATTTTTGAACTAGACAAAAATTATAAAAAAAATTTTTGAGCCACTGTCAAATTATCTTGGCCCATAGACACCTCTAGATCCTAGAGTGGGGGAATACAAGAAATTAACAAATTTGAGTTTAATTGGAATTTAGAGTAAGTAAAATGGTTTATGTAACACCCTAATCCTACGTCGAGAATCTTTGAGGATTTGTCATGATATATATGTTAAGATTTAAGCCTATACTTGCGAGGCGCTTTTTGAGGACAAAACCGTGAAGCCTATTGGGTCAAAGCGGACAATACCTCGTTGGTTGAATGCGAGTCTCTACAACTAAATCTGTCATGCCCCAAACCGAAGCATAACAGATGCCGCATATCTGTGAGATCTAATCTCACCAATATGCAAGGCGACCAACTAGCAAAATGGAATTCAAATATATATATATATATATGTTTATAAAATAAAAGAAATTTAATTGTTTAAAAATCAAATGCAATAAAATGAAATTTA
>JBBYHL010000022.1:3476853-3524161 GCA_038381835.1 Adansonia madagascariensis | reverse complement strand
ATTCCTTCAGTTGGGTTAAACACGCTAAAAAATTATAAGGCCAAAATAACGATTTGAATTAAGAAATACAAAATTTTGGAAAATTTTATATTTATTCAAAATAAGAATATGACAAATATATTTAAACGAAATTCTTATGCTTAAATCTTTGAAATATATAATCTAACTATCTCCCTTTATAAGCTATGGACAAAAACCACTATTCTAAACCGATGGCACAGTTCAAAATGAAAACCACTATTCTTAATTGGTGGCATAGTTCGAAACAAAAACCATTATTCTAAACTGGTGGTATGGTTCAATACAAAAACTATTATTCTTAGCTGGTGGTACGGTTTGAAATAAAAAATACTATTCTTAACCGGTGGCACGGTTCAATACAAAAACCACTATTCTTAATCAGTAGCACGGTTTGAAACAAAAACTACTATTTTTAACCGGTGGCATAGTTCAAAACAAAAACCACTATTCTTAACTAGTGGCACGGTTTGAAACAAAAACTATTATTCTTAATCGGTGGCACGGTTAAAGCTAGTTTCTAATCACAAAGTACATGTCGATATGGCCAACGTTTAACCCTTGTTGACAGGGTTAGAGCATAGTCACATTGAGAGACAAATCAAAACAAAATATATTTTCAAATTACCCAATTATACAAAAGCAAAAGTCATGTATTTCATAATTCAGAACTCGTACAAAGCAAACTTCTCAGATTTTCTTTCAAAACATCTTATGTACTATTTTTATTCAAAAATATAGATAACAAATAGGTTTGTACATAAACCTAAATAAAATCATATTCAAAATTATATGAAAGGAAAGAATTGCTTTTCAAATAAAAATAAAGTACTCTAATATATAAAGTTGCATGCTTAATCCTATTTAACAAATCAATGGACAAAACAATTAGCTATTACATACAAAATTAAACATGTCAAGGCTGATTTTAAGGTATCAAAATACAGAAAAGGTATCAATCACTTACCTGATTCGTTAAACTGACACTTAAGTCGCAAATCGCATAATTCTTCTAATAGCCTAAAGATTAAGACTATATATATATATATATATAAATCAAAATTTAGTAAAGATATAAATTTAACAACGGATAACTTTTCGTTGGTCATTCGACAACCTTCCTAACAAACCAAAATTTTTTTTAATAATAAAATATTTAAACTACATAAAATTGAAAAACTAAAAATTAAAACATAAAATCAGTATCAATGTGAACTTTATGAAAATATAATTAACTCCAAAAAAAATTTTATATTTTTTTTGAAATTAAATATATAAACAAATAAAATTTTCTCACAATCAAGTAGAAAAAAGATAATTTCATAAATATGTATTTAAATATAAAAAAATTCACTAAAATTAGTAAAATTGAGATTAATATTATTTTTAACTAAAAATATTTTATTTTGACCGAAATAAATTTTACAAAAATTAAAATGATTTTTTTTTTCAAATTCTAGAATTTAGCAATCTGTGATCGTTTAGCTTAATTGAAGTCATTATAAAACCAAATTCATACAAACACTTATGTTGTTTAATAACACAATTCAATAATACTATAATGCGAAATTTTATTTCGACAAAAATAATTTTATATAACCTAAGTTTCAGGGGTCTAAATTTTCAAAATCATCACAAATAATTTCAGAATTTTTTGTGTTTTCAGATTGGCAGATTCAATTATCCTACTTTAGGGTTTCGGTTCTTTTCACATAAAACTCGTATAACCAAATTGACGATACCATTAGAAAGTTCACATTTCATTCTATGAAATCCATATAAGTTTTGCTAGAAATGGCCATCAGCAAATAGTTTTTCGATGACCCAAATTCGGCTTGTCGGAATAGTTAGAAAACCCAAATTAGTAACCAAAAAGTATCATAACTCCTAAAATGCTCAACCAAATGAAGTGCCACACCCGCCATTTGAAAGATCTCAAATAGACTTCTACGGATACCCATAATGTCACCGAAAAGTCACCGGAAAGTCGTCTAATTTTTTTTAAATATCAAAATAAAACATGAGTTTTATGAAAATAACAAAAAAATAAGAATTTCACAAAAATTAGGTAAAATCTTACCTAAATTCGTGTTTTCCATGATAGATTTGCCTCTTTTTAGCCTTTTTTTCTTCTTCCTTAGTGTTAGGCTTTCTTACAGCCTTATCTGACAAAAAGTAACATAAAACCTTGTAACCCTAGTTTTTACTTTTATTAAGCTAATAATTTTAGTAAATTAAATTGGGCCTTAATACAAAACTAAAATCGGGTTAACTAGTTAATAAAATAACTAAATGTATTTTATTGTGGGTTTAACATCCTCTCCTCCTTAAAAGGAGTTTAGTCCTCTAAATTCATACCTTGATTCTAAAAAGGTTGAGAAAACTTTTCTTTCATACATTCTTTTGACTCTTAAGTTGCTTCCCGTTCAATATGATTATTCCATTACACCTTAACATAAGGAATTGTTCGTCTCCTCAACAATTGTTCTTTTCTATCCACGGTACGTAACGGATACTTATCATAAGACAAATCTTCGTTGAGTCTCAAAGGAGTCAATTTTATTACATGACTCAGATCTGGAACATATTTTCTCAACATGGAGACATGAAACACATTATGCACTCAGGATAATGTAGGTGGAAGTACCAGTTTGTAAGCCATATCTTCTATCTTATCAAGAATCTCAAAAGGTCCCACATAACGAGGACTAAGTTTTCCACGAATTCTAAATATGGCTTTGATACCATATGTAATACCCAACCCAAAGCCCAAAGATTTTAAAAAATATTTAACTTAGCTCAAAAGTCTACTGAAAAAAAGAGAGAGAATAAAATAAAACCCTAATTCATAACAGTCGAGAGTTTTACTAGAAAGAAATTAGAAAAAAAGAGAAAAAAACCCAAAAGAGAACATAGAATTTGGGATTTCGAATTTAATTTAAGATCGAAGGTTTAAGGTAAGATCTTAGCATAAATTTTTTTCAGTTTTATATTTCTAGTTGGTTGTTTACAAAACCCAAGTTTTAATTTTAATATTCTATAAATTTTTAAGTTATTCCGGTGTTATTCTGATGACTTTTCGACAACATGGTGGGTACCAATAGAAAGATCCCATCAAGATCTTTCTAACGATTTTTGTGGCAATTTAATCGGATTTGTATTTTGGGAGAAATCAAATTTTTGTATTTTGAAAAATGGGTTTTGACAATTTCAATGAGCCAACTTTAGATCACTGGAAATCCATTTTTTGATAATCATTTTTGTCGAAACTTGGATGGGTTTTATAGTATGATATGTGAACTTTCAATTAGTAAATCTAGTTTGATCGGATGAGTATTGTATTATGAGAATTGAAGTCCCAAAGTTGGCTAAATGAATCTAGAAACCCAAAAATTTTGGGCAATTTGCGATGAACTTTTGATATTCATAACTTAAGCTATATGAATCAGTTTTTGCCAAAACAAAATTTTATATTATACTATTACATTTCTACTATGAAATCATATTTTAAAACATCACTAGTGTTTGTATGGATTTAGAGTTTTAATGGCTTCAACTAAGCCAAATAGTTTCTGAAACCTAAAATTTTTAATAACCAGTGATGATTTTACGAGTTTTGGCCTTCATAAAATAGGATTTTGATCTTTTTTATTACAAAAATCAAATTGTGTTTTAAAGTACCATATTTAAGCTTCGTTTTGTTACAAAATATTTCTCTAGATTTGACCTAATGTATTAGATACAAGTGCCTAAAATGAGCCAGATCCAGAGTATGTAGATATATCACCCTTTAATTCCAATCTAGCCACTCGCCCACTGCTCCTTGGGATCTTGGACAAGTCCTCCGTTGCTAAGGACTCCATATATATATATATATATATATATATATATATATATATATATGATTTGGACCGCAAATTCCACAAGCCTATTTGGACAATTTCAACTATCAAAACAGTAGAATGATATGTTGGACAATTTTGGGTTGAGTTCTATTATTATTATTATAACACGTAAACAACTGTTAATCCATTATGGGCTGAGTTGATTTTTTTTTAAAGGTGCTTCTTCTTCCAATCCACACAACTGATCAGAAGGGAGGGTCAGGCCTCCGGCCCATTGGGCTGCTCAGTTTTGCCTTAGGCGGTTAAGTTTTGAGAATTGTATTGGAACTTTGAGTGGGCAGCAAGGATACATGCCAGCTATTTGCTTGAATGAATCCTGAATGAAAATTTGATTAAAACATGTGTGGGTCTGAAACGTGGGACTGGGGGGGTGATGGGCGCATGGTCATTTCATTTAAATCGGTGGTCATAGCGTTTATGGTGACGAATAAGTCTCGTTTCCTTTGTCCCCAAGGCCTATCATTCCCTATATATACTCTCCCTCTCTCTCCTCCGCCTCTATTGTCCTTTGTTGATTCTTTGGTTTCTCACTCTTGAGAAAAGGAGACCTCCACTTATTAAACAAACAAACAGACTTTATACCCACAGGAAAGAAGAAAAGTTTTTGTTTTATTTTGTTAATCAGGTACGTTGTATTTCTTTCTTTTCTCTCTTCTCTTCCGCTTTTAGGTTTTTTTTTTTCCCCCTCTGTTTTCGATTTTCTAATTGGTTCTGGGATATGTGACTAATGTTTCTCTGTTAATTGGAAAAATCAATTTCTGGTATTCATTTGTTTATGTTGTATGTTCCTTTGTCTGTCTGTCATTTCGATCCGGGTTTTTGATAAATGTTCTTTGGTTTGGTGGTATTACTGTTTTAGGAGGAGGAAGAGGATCAAAGCTAAAGCTAGTATTTGAATCTTTTGTTTTATCGACAAAAAAAAAAAAAAAGAAGAAAAATTCAATCCGATTTACAAAGTTTGTTGACTTCCAACCCAAAAAGCATGAGCTCTCAAGGCCGAAATAGATCAAGGGAGCTTTCACAAACCACTCGTCAACAATGGATTCCTAGAGGATCTTCATCTACAACCGCCACCGTTGTAAGCAGCTCACCGGCCGCCTCTAATTCAACCCCTAATGGTAACCAAACCTCAACTCGGAATGATAATAGGTACAGACAAATTGGTCGGTCCACCAACCCTAGGAGAGAGAGGGAAAAGGAAAGTAGTGAGAATCATGTGGTGGCGAGGAAGAATCATGTGGTGGCGAGGAAGGAGATTGATCCAAATTTGCCGCAGCTTGTGCAGGAAATTCAGGACAAGCTTATGAAGAATAGGGTTGAGTGTATGATTTGTTATGATATGGTACGAAGGTCTGGCCCCATATGGTCGTGCTCGAGTTGTTACTCCATTTTTCACCTCAATTGTATTAAGAAGTGGGCGAAGGCACCCACTTCTGTTGATTTGGTGGCCGAGAAGAATCAGGGCTTTAATTGGCGTTGTCCGGGCTGTCAATTTGTGCAGTTCACATCCTCTAATGAGATACGATATGTTTGCTTTTGTGGGAAAAGGACAGACCCCCCTTCAGATTTGTACTTGACACCGCATTCATGTGGGGAGCCATGTGGAAAGCCCCTTGAGAAGGAGCTGCGAGTAGGTGCCGGGGTGATGAAGGATGAACTTTGTCCCCATGTTTGTGTTTTGCAGTGTCACCCTGGTCCATGTCCTCCTTGTAGGGCATTTGCTCCACCACGTCCATGTCCTTGTGGGAAAAAAGTTATTACAACTAGATGTTCTGATAGAAAGACGGTTCTCACTTGTGGTCAACGCTGTGATAAACTTCTTGAGTGTGGACGTCATCAGTGTGAGCGGATTTGTCATGTTGGAGCTTGTGATCCTTGCCAGGTTCTAATTAATGCCCCCTGTTTCTGCAAGAAAAGTGTTGAAGTTGTCATCTGTGGTGACATGGTTGTGAAGGGAAAAGTGAAAGAAGAAGACGGTATTTTTTCTTGTAGTTCAATGTGTGGAAAGAAGCTTAAATGTGGTAATCATAACTGTGCTGAAATTTGCCATCCTGGTGCTTGTGGGGATTGTGAGTTAATGCCAAGCAAGATCAAGTCTTGTTACTGTGGGAAATCAAGCTTGCAGGAGCAAAGGCAAAGTTGCTTGGACCCAATTCCAACTTGTTCAGAGATTTGTGCCAAGTTCCTTCCTTGTCAAAAGCACCAATGTAACCAAGTATGTCATGCTGGGAATTGTCCACCTTGTATGGTTCTTGTCACCCAAAAATGCCTGTGTGGCTCAACTTCTCGGAGGGTGGAATGCTACAAAACAACACTGGAAAATGAGAGATTTACATGTGACAAGCCTTGTGGGCGTAAGAAGAATTGCGGTAGACATCGATGTAGTGAGCGATGCTGTCCTCTGTCAAACTCAAATAATCTTCCTTCTGGAGATTGGGATCCACACTTCTGCCAAATGGCGTGCGGGAAGAAGCTGAGGTGTGGGCAGCATTCTTGTGAGTCTCTTTGTCATAGCGGCCACTGCCCTCCATGCTTTGAAACAATCTTTACTGATTTGACATGTGCTTGCGGAAGAACTTCAATCCCTCCTCCCTTGCCTTGTGGTACGCCTCCTCCTTCATGTCAACTTCCATGCTCAGTTCCACAGGCTTGTGGTCATTCATCTTCTCACAGCTGCCATTTTGGAGATTGTCCACCTTGTTCTGTGCCGGTGGCAAAGGAATGCATTGGAGGACATGTTATTCTTAGAAATATTCCTTGTGGATCAAAAGATATCAGATGCAACAAGCTCTGTGGCAAGACTAGGCAGTGTGGGTTACATGCATGTGGGAGAACATGCCACCCAGCACCATGCGATGCCTCATCTGGAGCTGAACCAAGTTTCAGGACCTCTTGTGGGCAGATATGTGGTGCCCCTCGGAGAGACTGCAGGCATACATGTGCTGCACCATGTCATCCCTCTGCACCATGTCCAGATGTTAGGTGTGAATTTCGAGTCACAATCACGTGTTCTTGTGGCCGGATAACTGCAATGGTTCCTTGCGATGCAGGGGGCTGTGCTAGTGGTTTCAATGCTGATACAGTTTTTGAAGCTTCTATTATCCAAAAGTTGCCAGTGCCTCTTCAACCAGTGGAATCAACTGGCAAGAAGATTCCTCTTGGACAAAGGAAGCTTGTGTGTGACGATGAATGTGCTAAGTTGGAGCGTAAAAGGGTTCTGGCGGATGCGTTTGACATCACTCCCCCCAACTTGGATGCTCTTCATTTTGGTGAGAATTCGGTTACATCAGAGGTGCTCTTTGACCTTTATAGGCGTGATTCGAAGTGGGTTCTAGCTGTAGAGGAGAGATGCAAGTTTTTGGTACTTGGCAAGAACAGAGGAACAACAACAGGTCTGAAGGTTCATGTGTTCTGCCCAATGCTGAAAGATAAGGGAGATGCTGTCCGGATAATAGCTGAAAGATGGAAGCTTGCTATTAATGTTGCTGGCTGGGAGCCCAAGCGTTTTATTGTGGTTCATGTTACTCCCAAATCCAAACCACCAGCTCGTATCATCGGGGTTAAGGGGTCAACCAGTACTGGGGCAGTGCATCCTCCTGTTTTTGATCCTCTGGTAGACATGGATCCAAGGCTTGTTGTTTCTTTCCCAGATTTGCCACGAGAAGCAGATATAAGTGCATTGGTGTTGAGGTTTGGTGGGGAGTGTGAACTTGTTTGGTTGAATGACAAGAATGCATTGGCTGTGTTTAGTGATCCTGCTCGAGCTGCAGCGGCTATGAGGAGATTGGATCATGGATCAATTTATATTGGGGCTGTAACCTTTGTACAGGGTGGTGGAGCATCATCTGCTAATAATGCTTGGGGAGGAACAGGGCCAAGTTCTGTTTTAAAGGCAAATCCATGGAAAAAGGCCATGGTGCCAGAGCTAGACTGGAGGGAAGATTCATGGGGTAGTGAAGAGTCTTTTGGTGGCACTTCAGATCTGGGCTCTGTACGGAAAGGCCAGGAAGCTCCGATAGCTGCTTCAATTAACCGCTGGAGTGTTCTTGATTCTGAAACAGGTGTAAGCGCATCTTCTGCCCCAGTTCGAACTGAAGACCTTTCAAAGCTGGCTGGAGTTGAATCCAGTTCAAGAATGGATTCAGATGCTGCTAGTTCAAATTCAGCTGGATTGCCTGTTGGGGGTCTAAATGAAACAGAGCCATTGGAGGTTGTAGATGATTGGGAAAAGGCTTATGAATGAGAGAGAAAAGACAGAAATATACCTACAACCTTGTCAGGGAGATGGAGTTGCCCAATTTCATTTACAAATAGTTGGAAAAACTGTGGTTTCCTTTTTCTTGTCTAGTCTACACCTAATATTATCATAAGGGTGTTAGACGATCTTTCTATTTTTGTTTTTTTTTTTTTTTTTTTTTTTTTTTTTTTCTCTCTGGCCAAAGCCATGATCCTTTGGCTGTAAAGGTGAATTTTTTTTTCCTTGGAGAAGCAGCTAAATCTGCAACCTTTTGTCATGTTTTGAGCCAATCCTTTCCGGCAACTCCAAATTTTTATTGCAGAAAAAACTGTGACCGAATGAACCTGCATACTACAAGTTGCTGTTATGCCTTTCTAAATTCCATAAAATGGTAGCTTCTACCTATGAGAGAGAGCTTTTAGGCTTATTTATTATCCGTCTTCTGGTATTGTTGCATGTTCTTCTGCTGGATCGATAAGTGCACTACCATAGCAGATGGAGGGGTCTTTCTACAGAGTTTCTGTCATAGAAACAGTGATACCCGATTAAAGATTTGGGTGGTTAGTGGTGAATTTTGATAGCACATTTAGTACCTACAAATCGTGATAATTTTCTGCAGACATGAGAGGAACTGAAAACTTCGGGACAATTTGAAAGGCTGGCACCTGAAACTGGTTGGGTAAGCTTTCTTGTTTGTTCTAACTATAAAACCCCATAATTTTCTGTATTTGTGTCAGCCAGTAAACAATAAAGGACAAAGGAGAACCTGAATGGTGTTTCCTGATTCTTCCTTTTTTCCTTGTGGAAACGGGGGAAGAAAATGAGGGAACTTAAAGAGATATAGGCGTGGAACCAAGGAAAGAATACATTGAATAAAAAAAAAAACTGCTCCCTCCTGCCCTGTTGCTTTTCATTTTTGTTGTGCTAGACTGTAAATAAAAGGAAATCAAATCGGTCTTTGGACCAAAGATGAATTCTCCAATATATTTGCCTAAAAAAATAATGGTCATCTATCCCTTCATTTTCTTTTCCTCCAAGCACTAGCTCCTCCCACAGTTCTCAATCACTTCAAAGCTTGCAATCTTTAAACCCCTCCAAAGTTTCTTTGCTTTTTCCCTCTTTTATAGTGGAATAAATAGGTTTTCATTTTGAATATTTGATGTTGCAAATGTTATTTACGCTTTTAACTTCTCTTTTTACGTGACATTCTTGAGTCATGATTCATTGAAGATAGACAAATGTATATATTCTTTCAGTGTAAATGGGTGCAATTAATAATTAGGGTGGCCATTTCCAAGTCTGCTAACTTTTGTATGTAATCTGTATTCATAATGCAATATGTGGATGGGTAGTATTGGTCTTCTATCTAAGAGAATCTAATCTTGTGGATTCATGAAAAACTTATATGGTTGAAGGCTGCCTTAGCCCTTGTATTACTGTTTGTTCGTATGTTCCTTCTTCTGTATTACATCGTATATGAACTTTGGTTGATGGGATTTGCTTGGAAAGAGGGCCCCATGTTAGATATTATGCATGCATACTGTTAAAATATAAGTTTATTCTTATTTTTTCAGCCAGCTGCTTAGGTTGTCGGATTAGCTGCTTTTGTGCATTATAATGACAGGAAAAGGGCAGTTAAGGTATATGTTTTTTCCCCGCTGTTGTCATATGAATGCCTTTGATAACAGACCTGTTGTTGAAACTTGAAACCTTGAAAGTATGGACCAGGAGTTAGAATCTAGGTGGTTAAAGGTGTCTGTGTTCTGAATGTAGTCATCCCGATTAATGTAAGAAATATTAGATTAATGCTTCACTTGAGCCAAGGGAAATGGGGGCAGAGTTGATGCAGCAACCATGCCTTGTTCTAAATGAACTTCATTTCATGACTGCTATTTCTTGAGGGAGAAAAGAAAAACACTTAAATATATACTGAAACTTAATTTTAACTGAAAACTAATCTACAATACTACTAATTTATGTTTTCAGTTTGAACAATTTCAGCTAAACTGGATTTCCTTTTAAATTGGTTAACGTCATTCCTATGGTATTGTGTACTCATCTTCCTAAACCACACTTAAATTGTCAAACATGATATTAAAGTTCACTTTTTTAATCTATTTGAATTTTATATAACTCGAATGGTGGTTCAGAAGAAGAACATCAATTGGCGACTAGGTATAGGGGAAAAAGCCTTATTGCTCTTCACCTTATTTGTGATAAACAGAAGCTTTTCACCTGATTGATGCTAAAATATTCTCGGCAGGTTGTTTGATATCTTTCACCTACTATTTGGTTTCATCAAATCATTCTCTCGGACAATAGTGTTTATGAATGACAGAATTGCGGCTTTCAGTCATATCTGTTAATTTTTAGGAAGAAAATGAAGAGTGAACTGCGGTAACTCATCTGCAGACATGAGCAAAACAGAACAGGTTCTTCTTATATTAGAAGAAAACGACATTCTTTTATTAATTTCAGCATGTTCTGGTACATAAAGACATGAACACAGCAGTAGGTGTAGTAGTTTACCATATTTCCAAGGATATAGGATGATATCCATGTTAAGAATACACCACCTAACCAAGTACAAATTAGCTGAAACAAATACAGCAAACTGACAGATTTGTAATACACTGTCAGTTTACAAAATATATTAATATTACAAAATAAAGTATCTTAAGAGTACCTAAGAAAATTCTCAAATATCTAACACTCCTCCTTGAGATTTTTCTTGGAGACTCCAAGCTTTGTACTTAAGAACTCAAACCTTGGCTTAGAAACAGCCTTAGTCAAAATGTGTGCGTACTCTTTCACAGTTTCAGCCTTCTTCATCCTTAGAACCTCAAACTCCCTCCACAAATTGAGCACCTGAATCTGCTTTGTTTTGTTATTACCCTAGAACTCCTCCATACGCTTGTCCCAAGCTTCCTTGGCAGTTTGACGAGTCATAATTCTTGTGAAAATCACATCAGAAACAACAGAATGTATGCAAGACAAGGCTTTGTATTTCTTTGCTACCTCTTCACTATGTTACTTCATTTGAGCTATGATGGGGTTAGCTCTTTACGGAGGTGCATCTCGGCCTGTTTCAACAGCTTCCTACAGATCAAAGGCTCTCAAATAAGCCTTCATTTTCACTGCCCAGATGGGGTAGTTTTCTCCAGCAAAAACAGGTGGTGTTGGAGTTGCAAAGTTGCTTGAAGCCATGAATAAAGTTCAAATGTGTTTAAGGATTGTAGGAGAAAAAGGTTTTCTGGTTTTTTTCACCCACACGAAATCCCATTAAGAACTCTAAATAAGTCTGATGCCATGTTAATTTTTAGGAAAAAAATGAAGAGTAAAATGCAGTAACTTATCTGCAAACAAGAGCAAAACAGAACAGGTTCTTCTTACACCAGAAAAAAACAACATTCTTTAGTAGGTGTAGTAGTTTACCATATTTCCATGAATTTAGGATGATATCCGTGCTAGGAATACACCACCTAACCAAATAGAAATTAGCTGAAACAAGTACAGCAAGCTGACAGATTTGTAATGCACTGTTAGTTTACAAAATATATTAATATTACAAAATAAACTATGTTAGAGTACCTAAAAAAATTCTCAAATATCTAACAAGATCAAATGATTTGGGATTGTTCAGTTACTACTGCCATCAACAAGCTTAATATGATATACTATGAGGTAGCTTTGGCTCCGTCAATATCTTTTTTCTTACTTTTTTTTTTTTTTTTTTTTTTCAGGGATAATTATTGAAACTGTCATTGCATATGAGGTTTCTTTTTCTTTCTTGCTTTTTATTTCCATTTTGGTTATAATTTTCTTTTCCTGTTTTCATGTGTTTTTCCCCTTCACCTCGGAAAATATAAATTTTGAATCACTGGTTTCCTTCCATTATTCTTTTTTGAAGATTTTGATTGTTTCAACTCTAGTCTTTTTAACTTCCTATTAATTTCACTTCTCTCTGGTTTCTCTTATATCCTTTGGTTTTTTGTTCAGTGATTTGTCATCGGTGTGTGACATCTTCCATGTTACTTGTTTGGGATTAGATTACATTGATTGAGGTTCCAGATTTTATCTAAGACAAATCAAGTGGGGTTATGGTGCTGCAAGAAGTTATAGAAGCCTCATGAATCCGAATTTTAGTTACGAGTCCAAGTAAAGTGAAAATGATGTAGCCATTTTGTGTACTCAGTCATGATAGAATACATATGTATTTATATGTTTTATTTGCTTCATTAGCCGTATATGGCTTAGTCATGGCTACTCAGCAATAACTGCTATCTCTATATCAACAGGTTTTTTATAATTGGAAGCACTCATCTTCGTATGATCTGTGGAAGCAAAAGGATTTGGTGGCTGAGTGAGACTGTCTGCCTCACCTTCCAACATTTGAATCACAACTTTCATTGATGGACGATCTACTGGATACCATTGAATGCACCAAAGTCCAACAATTGTAAGCTTTCTTGCTATCTCGGAATCACTTTCATTTTCAATTCTTATTCTTAGCTCTTCTCCCTTGTCCAAATGATTATACACCCATTCCGGGAAGTACACTTGGCTTGTCTCCACTGTGACATCAATGTTTTTTCTCCCTCCAACCATTTCAAGTAATAGCATTCCAAAACTATAAACATCTGATTTATATGATACAGTTCCAAAGTTCCTAGATAGGACCTCGGGTGCTATGTAGCCCATGGTTCCTCTGGCTGCTGTCATGGAAACAGCACTTTGCTCCTTGGGACACAACTTAGCTAGGCCAAAGTCAGATATCTTAGGGTTGAAGTTCTGGTCTAACAAAATATTGTGAGGTTTGATGTCAAAATGGAGGATCCGTTGCTCGCAACCTTGATGTAGATATTCAATCCCTTTTGCTATACCTAAGGCAATATCTTGAAGCTTATTCCAACCAAGGACATGATTCTCACCCTTGGCTGCAAATATGAACTTCTCAAGTGACTCATTTGGCAAATACTCATAAACAAGCGCTCGTTTATATCCATCAGCGCAAAAGCCAACCAAGCGAGCTACATTGACATGGTGGATTCTACTCATTGAGCCCACTTCATTGATGAACTCTTCACCGTTTCCTTTGAAATCATTGAGGACTTTAACAGCTACCAAGACATCATTAGAGAGCCTGCCTTTGAACACAGTTCCATAACCTCCTTGTCCAAGTTTGTCACTGAAGTGATTTGTTATCCTCTTAATATCAGCATAAGAGTATCTCGAGGGCTTAAGAGATCTATAATCTTCCAAAAACTTTTCAATCTTGACTTGGCTCTCTTTCTTTCTTTTCTCCAGATGGTACACATAGTAAAGTCCGATGGCAATTAGTACAAGAAGAAACGAAGCTGGGATTACACCTGCAAATAAAATGCTCCAACTTAGTATGTTTCCTCATCTCTTCCTTATAACAACTTAATTAGTGGATAATTGCAGTGAAGTTGAAGACTTTTACAAGCAGATTTTTAAGTTTGCCACATTTTTAGTTGATTATAAATCAATATGATTAGGAAAGAAATAAAGAAATTATAAGATGGGATTAAAGCATTCTGCACTAGCTTCCACTTAGAGGTTATAGGTTTAAGTCTTAATATATGGTGGATATGGTTTATGAGTTGGGGAAGGATTCGCTGCCATTATATATAGTCAAAATCATATGTAAAAAATGAGATAGAAATATGAGTTGCATACCTGCAATTATTGGCTTTAACTTTGTAGGAATACCTGTAAGACGTTGGAAATTATCAGCTTGTTATAAGATATTGTTATATAGGATAAGAGGATGAGGAAGAGAAAAGGAATGCTTTTTTTTTTTTTTTTTAATGTAGTGAGATTATTAGGGATTCAACATGGACAATTAAATTAAGAATTAAACACTCAATCAAAAAATCACATTGTTATTGGCAATGCTCTTCGAAGATAGCGTAAGAAAGTAGACTTAATCATTTTAGTTGATGCAAAAAAAAAAAAAATTAAAGCATAACATAAAACATGACAAGAATATATGAATGTATCAATATATATATATATATAACACGGGTTTATTAAGATGTCAAAATTTGTGTAAATATATTATATTTTAAATATAGTTATGTAACAAAAGATAATACAAATACGAGAAGAATATACGAATTACTGTATTTAAAAAAAGAGAGAAAGAGAGGCTAAAACAAACATAGTGAAGCTGTAAGTAACG
Organism: Adansonia madagascariensis; assembly: GCA_038381835.1. Classification (NCBI taxonomy): domain Eukaryota; kingdom Viridiplantae; phylum Streptophyta; class Magnoliopsida; order Malvales; family Malvaceae; genus Adansonia; species Adansonia madagascariensis. The sequence continues at coordinate 3,509,796 of JBBYHL010000022.1, read as the reverse complement.
TGACTGCTGGCTGTAAAAGTTTGTTTAAGTTTTGGAAAAACTATTTATAATGATATATTTAACTTTCTTTGATATAATGAGAGAGTGAAATATGGACATAATATACAATATGATATCTTGAGATTCAAGGATTCTTCTCTAAAAATATTAGGACATAAGTGCTTGTTATTGAGATCCACTTTTAACTCACCCGGCCATGACTGGTTTAAACATATAGCATTAAGCCCTAGTACATATCTTGGAATACGTATGTAATTGTATGTAGCTTATTGGCTTTAAACACTAGTACATAAGGTTAAATATCACTATATATGTACTTATATGTAAAGTAGCTTGCAGATAAACAACACACATACACCAAAAAAAAAAAAAAAAAAAAAAAAAAAAGAACTAATTGTACTTCTATTTTGAGAATAAAATACATGATTTACTTTTATATAAAACAACAACTTCAATTTAAAAGTGGTTGTATCAATATTCAGTAGTTTGTTCCCTTTTTTTTTTAACAGACTGATTTTATTTGATGCGATTTTCTTTTAGAATATGCTTGGTAGGATGGAAAATAGAAAGATGGATAGAGAGAGTGAAAAAGTGAAAAAAAAAAAAAAAGAATTTTGGGTGTGGTTGGTAAGAAAGAAAAGAAAGAAAAGTGAGAGGAAAGAAAATAAGAAATATTATCATTTTTTACATTTATTAATAAAAATAAATTACGTCAAATTAAAAATATATATAAACAAAAATGAAAGTGTTTAGAGCCAAGCATATATATTTAAAAGATTATCCATTATTTTTTAATTATTATTTTTTATCTTAGCTTTGGTATAATGATAAAATAATATTCTTTTCATTTTCTTTCTCTTAATTTTTTAATCATACCAAACAATAAGTAAAAAAAAATTATTTTTTTCTTTTAATATTTTTTATCTTTCCTACCAAACACATATAAATAAAAAAATATATATTTTTATCTTTTTATTTTTCTTCTCCAATTTTTCATCTTTCTATTTTTTTCTCACTCTACCGACCAAGCCTTAAACTTTAACAAATAAATTGTACTAAAAAAGTAAGTAATTGAAAACAATAAGTAATAAATTAATTATAACTTGTCAGGCAAGAACGACGAGACGGTTGAATTGGAAGGGCATGTACCTGTTTGTCGGCTGAGTTTGGGGATGTCATAACACTCCGTTTGATCTGGTGTGCTACTGCTACTATTATTCTTTATCAGTCCACAACTTTTTTCTTCTACTTCACAATCAATGCACATCGGTTTGGACCATTGCAGTTGCAGGGAAAACATCCTATTCAGGATTTCAAAAGGAACTGCTGGGATGTCGACCAATTTGCTGCAATTTATGAGGTTCAAGTTGTTTCCATAACCTGAAGCCACTGCTTTAATAGGACAATTGTCGAAAAATGTATTTTCTCTCGACTTTCCTGAACAATTGAACAAGGTTATGTTTTCTGTTTCTTTGAGATATACGGCGTATGTTCGGTTTCTGGGGTGGAAGGGGGACGCTGATAAATTGAGAGATGGAAGCTGCCTATTGAAGCAACCATCTGGATCAAATACGTAAATTATTTGCTCTTTGTAATCTATATCCTCGACCACCATCGTTACTGACCGTGGCAAATGGAGCACGGTTTGTTTATTTTGGTTGCAAGCCAGTTGGAAGCCAGAATCAGGATAGCCACAGTGGTGCGACTGGTGGTCTTTTAACCAGAAGGGAAATCGGACATGTGGGCCTTGACGATTGCACTGTGCGACCTTGCATACGTCAGAAGCTACTGCTGCTCCAGCTTCTTTTACCTCCATCACCAAGAGGAAGGCAAGAAGAAGAAGGAACATCATCATCTTAGGAGCAGTAAAGAGATCTTTTGCAGGCGGCATAGTCACTGTTGAGGAGAGGCCTTTGGCTATTATTAATTTTGCATCGGTTTCATAATTCTAATCAGCTGCTCGTCAAAGATGTTGAAAATAGGAACCAATCAAGGCAACCCCACCCGCGGAGCTATTACTTTTCTAAAGGAGAAATGAGCCTTTCTTCTTTCTTCTTCTTCTTCTTATTATTATTATTATTATATTTTAAGGTAAGATTTTGACCCAATAAAAGAAATCATCTAATACATCGAAGGTAAAAATTTTAGATTCTAAAGATTAATTATTAAGATGATATATATATATATGTGTCAAAACATTTAATTAAAAAATGGGATTTGGGATAATTTTTTAATAATTTTTTTAAAAAAATCATTACAAATGTAATAAAAGGAATTGTCCACGACATCTTCTTTAAAATTTGTTGCCAAAGACAAAATATCTACATAGTGATTGGAAAATTCCAAGCTTTCTTTAGAGGGACTTACATTGACTTGTCAACCGTATGCTTGTACAATGAATGCGCGTAACATAGAAGCCTCCAATCAAACAAAATGATCAACATCTTGACTTTTTCTATTTCCTGCAAGTGTTACCCCATTTTTTTGGGTGGATTTTACTTTTGATATTTCAAAACAAGTTACAACTTTGATGACCAGACTCGGGCCGGCCCACCCAAATTTGATGAAGAAAAATGGAGAAAGGAGAGTAGGGGGGAAATGGAGGAGCGATTGGAGCATGAGGTGCTCTGGTCAAAAAGTACTATATTTTTGTTCAAATAAATATCTAGTTTTTTTTTTTTTTAGCTGTGCAACAACTTAGTGTCTGGAACTTGGAAAGAAAGAGTTAACAGTCTAGTGTAAATTTTCAGGAAAGCAAAACTGATTAAAAACAAAATTGTTCTTTTGCAATAATCTCATGGAAAATTTCAGGAAATTTGCATCTCAAACATGTTCTAAAATTGGGATGTTCAAAAAGTCATCATGATTGAAGTGGTTTAATAACCAATGAATCTTCATGAAAGCTGTCTGATCCAGGTTGTGGGATTAAAACTAATAATAATAATAATAATAATCAATGTTTAGGTGGAAACGGGGGGAAAGTGCTAGCAATCTGGACCATGACGTGTGAAAGGCTATGAGGAAGGAAGAATATGAAACAAAGACTTCAAACTGCTTGACTGAGTTTCACGACATCTTCGTTAAAATTTGTAGCCAAACAGAAAAAATCTTAGTCGGTAATTGGAAAATTTCCAAGCTGTCTTTAGATGGACTATATTGACTTGTCAACTGCATACTTGTACAATGAACGCGTGTAAAATAGAAGCACATCTTAACTTACTTTCTTCTGCAAGTGTTGCCCCTGTTTTGGGTGGATTTTGCTTTGATTTTTCAAAAGAAGCCAATACTTTGATTATCTGCGACTTACTGATAACTTATCTCATCTCACTCTTCCTTCCTTCTTTCAGCTTTTCAACTTTAAAATGTTAAGGGCAAAAGTTGTAGCAATATTAGACCTCTTTGCCTTTGCCGCTTTGCTTCAGTTTCTTTTTTTTGATGTCGTAAATGCTGCAAGACAAGTCAGAAGTGCAGGCTGCAAGCCCTCTTCGTGCGGAAGTTTAACCAACATCAGTAGTCCTTTCAGATTAAAAGGCGACCAACCCGAGTGCGGCAACCCTTCCTATGAACTGAATTGCGAAAATAATCGCACCATTTTGCACAGTAAGTACTATGGGAGTTTCTATGTTGTAGATATCTCTTATGATTACCCTGGAACAATTCGATTGGTGGATGGGAGTCTGGACTCTAATAGATGCTCCATTCTTCCTAAATCCCTTGTATGTGGAGAAACATTGGATTTTATCTATTTTGTAAGTTGCCAAGTACCCGTGACATCTTCGCTCTACGTCGAAGCCGCTTCTTGCTCCAACGCCTCATTCTCTTCGAACCCTTTCTTTTATGCTTTATTTAGCGGAGAGACGACGAACGCCACTGGTTTTGATGAATCTTGCACCGTTGTAGTCCAGGTTCCGCGACCCTTTCGGTTGAAGTCTTCTAATATCACCGCTCTTGATCTGTCCATTTCCGATATTCATCAGGAGCTTCTGATGGGCTACGACGTGCCCTGGGATTGCGCATACTCGTATCGTTCCCCCAACAAAATTACACTTCGAAAGATGTAAGAATTTATACCATCGAAACCCAAACTTTTTTTTTTTTTTCCATTTTAAAAATCATCAATTTCTCTGTCAATTACCGTATTTCTATATTTTTATAAGCTGCATCTTGGCATCAAGTAGATCCAAAATCCCTTTTACTTATTAGAGAAAAAAAAAAGTAAATACTCATTTGAGAGTATATAATATTTATCAAAGTTATCATGTTATTATTCAATTTTTCTTTTCAAATTAGAATGTACTTTTTAAAACTTTATCCATTTAAGAAAAATTAATGAAAAGAAGTTAATAATTTCATAAGGCAAATCTACACTATGCATTTGTTAAGGGTTACCTCAATGCGCAAAAATTAATAGAATTTTCAATGTTAATTTAAATAGAAATTTTGGATCCATAAAATGAATTTGGATAAAACATGTAACCCATTTAAAACTTAGGCTAAGTCTTGAATGTGATTTTTTTTTTGGGTCATGTGTATGCCAATCTGACCGATTTTCTATCATTAATATGGAATTTTAAAAGGGATAAATCATTTCTAAGGGGTATCTATTTTCTTTTAAGAGATTTTACTTTTTCTTTTAAGAAGTATTGATCTATCTTTGTACGAATTTAAATAAATTTGTGTGGATGTAGATAGTATTTTTTTTATATGAATCAAATTAGGTTTGGACAAAATTTTTGTTCACATTTTAAGCCAGGCGGATATAAGTAAACAAATATATTTTTTTGTTGATATAAGAATTAGATTCTATCGACTATAATTCAATTTGATCCATATATAGATCTAAGTATTAATCTTGAAATGAAAATTTTAATAAATATTAAATCCTAAACAAGTGAGTACATAAAATAAAAAATATATATATTATATAATAAAATATATATATTTTGTTATTGTAATCTTTGAAATGTTGTGGATGCAGTTGAATTCATTTTCTCACTCAAATCTTTCATTCCTGATGTAGATTATGGCGGTTGAAGTTCATCATGTCAAATTATATAGATAGTTTTCGAATATTTTTCTCCCACGGCATTCCATCGCGAGACACTACTACTTCTTATTATACTTCGAGTAAGCTTTTCAGAGTTCCATTAATGTGTTGTAATTTTCTTGCGTCCTTTATCTTATTCCTTATTTCTTGCTCTAATATAATATTTACCCATTTTTTCCTAATTAACAGGAACCCAGGTTGTTTTCCTTATCATCACAGGTGAGAATCAGTTTTACCAGTGGTTTTTTTTAAGGTTAAAAGCTTATGTGCATGACATTGACAAGACAACCTAATAAGATCAGTCGCATGTATAGGGAACTTGTAAGATAACGCTGCCTCCACAACTCCACTGGATATGGAGATTGGAGATAACCCAAATATTTTTAATTAAGTCAAATAAGTATTAAATTATATAAAAAATGATGATAGTATAATTAAAGTTTTTCAAGAGTAGTGATTTTTTTCTTAAAATTTTTTTTTTTCATTATTCGATTATAGAATAGTAGCAATTATATAATTGGTTAATAAACTTTTAAATTTATAATTTAAGTGATCGAAATTCAGACCTCAGTAATCTCAAATTCCTTTATTATTTGTTTCCGTTATAAAATTATTGTCTATTAAAATTAAAGAGATGGAAGGAAAATAGAAAAGAAATTAAAGTTTGTGTCAAGTAAAAACCCAATTTTAAATTGAATATTCTGAACGAGATTGGATGGGTGAAGTTTCCAATACTTAGCTAATGCAACTTTATTTATTTATTTATTTATTTTAAATGCATAACAAAAGACCTTTGAGTCACACAAAAAGTAAATCCATTTGCTAAATCATATTCAACATGAACTTGTTTATAGTGTCAACCTGTTGTAATCTTCGAGTTATCCTCTAGGGATTATATTAATTACTAGCATAGATTGACAGTTATAAATATGCCTTGTGAATCATCAAAATGTTTTTACCATCTTATTCACCTTATTACCTATATGTATTTAAAAAAAAAAAAATTGTATGCTCATTTTTTAAACAATATACTACTACTTGTGATAACCAAGAAGATAAAAATACTTCAATTCCCTGCTAAAACAACAATTCCTTGTCCTATGTTTTTATACTGATGCCTTTCTATCAACGATTTTCTTGTACAGAAGTTGCTCTTGGTATTAGAACTTTATTGGGGGTTTCATGCTTGATTATAGCTGTACTTTATAAGTTCCGAAGAAGACACATGTCCGTGGATGATACAATCGAAGAATTTCTTCAAATGCAAAATAAGTTAATGCCAATCAGGTATTCTTATTCAGAAATAAAAAGAATGACAGAATCTTTTAAGAATAAATTAGGTCAGGGTGGTTTTGGCTCAGTATTCAAAGGAAAGCTTCGAAGCGGCCGTCTTGTTGCAGTAAAGTTGTTGGGATTATCAAAATCACAAGGGCAAGATTTTATCAATGAAGTTGCTACCATCGGGAGGATTCATCATGTTAATGTGGTGCAACTTGTTGGTTTTTGTGTAGAAGGATCAAAACAAGCCCTTGTTTATGATTTTATGCCAAATGGTTCTTTAGATAAAATCATATTTTCAAAAGACAAAAGTATCAATTTAAGTTGGGAAAATGTATTTGAGATTGCAATTGGAGTAGCTCGAGGAATAGAATACTTGCACCGAGGATGTGATATGCAAATTCTGCATTTTGACATTAAACCACATAACATTCTTCTAGATGAAAACTTCATTCCAAAAGTTTCAGATTTTGGCCTTGCAAAATTGCATGCAATAGATGATAGCATTGTGTCTCTCACTGCAGCACGAGGTACTCCGGGATATATTGCTCCAGAATTGTTTTACAAGAATATTGGGAGTGTCTCACATAAGGCTGATGTTTATAGCTTTGGAATGTTGTTAATGGAAATGGCAGGAAGGAGGAGGAATTTGAACACATTTAATGATCAATCTAGTCAAATATATTTCCCTTCTTTGATATACGACCGATTTGATAAAGGGGAGGATTTAGAGTTAGGAGATGCCACTGACAGTGAAAAGAAAATTGGAAGGAAGATGATCATAGTTGCTTTTTGGTGCATACAGATAAAGCCTACAGATCGTCCTTCGATGAGTAAGGTTTTGGAAATGCTTGAAGGTGAGGTCGAGCTCCTCGAAATACCTCCAAAACCATTTCTATTATCTATGGAAAGGTCACCTGAGGACCTTTTAGAGGAGACCATGGCATCAGTCCCTGATTCTTCTACCAAGAGCATGGAAGAGGTAGAGTGTAATATTCATAGTTCAGATAGATTTTAGCTCAAGATGGTTGTTAGCAAGAAGTTGGATGGAATTCAAATAAAATATACTATTTGTAATTTGGATGAAAAGGGATCTCATTCCCTTGTTCCAAGTAATTTAATTTTCTTTGATTTGGCCTTGATATTATGCTTTTCCTTTTTTCGAGAACAAAAATATTTTGAACTTAAAGTTTCTTCCGTACTCTATTTTGTGCATCTGACATTAGTAATATTGCTCTTATTTTGATCCTATTTTAATGACTCTGTTTTGTATACTTTATTCTTCGTTTAATATGAGTTATATCTTCATCATTTTTTAATCTTATTGAAATTAAATTCAAAGAAGTCATAGAATAAGGTTGTCTGCAAATGTACGTAGAGCTTGTGCTAATGCTTTGCTACTAGAAATTTTTCTTTTAGTTTTTTTTTTAATAAATTATAGAAGTTAAAGCATTTACGGATTTTTATCGTAGAAAAGATTATAATAACTTGTGAGAATAGAAGAATTTCTGCGTAATAGTGTAGAAAGAAAGAAAAAGATTTGGAAAGAAAATACATGGTAAAAATCTCCCATTGAAATTCAAAGCAACAAACATGCTTATCTTTGATGGTTATTTCCGTAACAGAAGCAGAGTGACCTTAAAAAAGGATGAAGAGAGACTAGGCGACAAGGAGTTAGCTCGGTAGAAGAAGCCGTGCAAATGTGGGATTTGGGAAAGCAGTTGGGGTTTAGTGTGGTCGGGGATGAGCAAGAAGTTATTAACGAGTTGATTTCGATCCAAAAAAATAAGGTATATTGTAGTTTGATAGATTTTTTGGAGGAGAAAGTCTGTATGGTGTTCTTTGGTATCGGTGATTTGGGTTTCAAGTGGTGTGGAGGTATTGTGTTGTAATTTAGTAGGGACGTTGCGATGATATACGTGAATCAGATTATGTGATCTAGTGTGAATCTTTCTGTTATTGGCATTTACATTTAGTGAAAATATTATTAAAAAAATAAAAAGATAATATTAATTGAGGTATCTTAAGTTGGGTTCGCATGCGAGGTGGGGGTTCGTGTTTCTTCTAGTTTTGGTTTCATTTGTGGTGGGGGAGGTCACAACTAGTTAATTCATATATATATATTATAATTTTGATAATTTACAAATAGATCTTATATATATGAATAATGTTTATAAATATATTAAAAAGATTTAAATGAAAAAAATAATAGAAGGGGTTGCAATCCATAGGTATAAGGCTGTTGTTCTGGATTGATGATTATTGGACTCTAGTAAGGTGATTTAGTTAAATTTTAGAAAATTTTTTCTTAATAAAAAATGAATCTTTATAATCTAGGTGGTATTGTGGGCTAGGAGTTGTATTTTGAGTGGGATGTGATTTTGTTTCCCATTTTATAATATGTTACAGGTACGAGTGAGGGTGGGGTTGGCCGTGTGTTGGGGTTTTAGGCTTTGGACAAAGTTATGTGTCGGTGAGAGAGCGTGTTTGTGTGTAGTAGAGGTAAGTTTGTGAAAGAAAAGTACGAGAATTGTATCAAGAGACATGCGAGGGCTACCAATCAGCTTAAAGGAGAATAACTGGCACATTCAAAAGATTTGGCCGAATTATAATTTTGAATGTGGTGAAAGGTTTCAAGAAATAACATGGTGGTTTATATGTAGATAAAGAGTTTACTTGTAGATTTGTTATTGAATGGGTCTACCGGCAGGAAAATATTCTGAAATTCAAATTTTGATGGAGCAGCTAGGGGTAAACCTGGACTAATTGGGATTGTGGTGTGATTAGGGATTCAAATTGATTTGTCCGCGATATATTCCAGAGTCCACTAGATGAGATGGATTCGAATGTTGTAGAAACAATGGCTCTCAAAACAACTCTTTGAAGGTATGGAAAATTTTGAATAAAATAGATTATCTCTTAGATCAAATCAAGCAGGTGGACATTGTTCATGTCTACAAGGATGCAAATTTCTTTGTAGATTTTGCGGTTAAAATGAGAGTGGACAGGGATAAGTTGTGTTTGTGCTTGGTTGTGATGAAATTTTATTCGAGTAAGACTATGCGTTAGTGTTTTTTGAGCTGGAGTTTGTGCCTAAATGGTTCCTTATTTTCAAGATTTATTAAAGTTTCGATCTTCTTTTCGATTGAAAAAATAATTTGTGAGAATAGAATATCAATTGTGTATATATATATATATATATAAGTTTTTAATTTCTTTCATTGCTAGTTTAATTTTAAAATATCATCAATTTTTTTTTAAAAAAATATATATCACCACTTTATCTTCAAATGATATGGAACCCTATCTATTATGGTTGGATTAAACACACCAATGGCCCTTGTAGTATATCACTTCTCCTAGTTAAATACTTAAAAAGAAATTTTTTTTCCAAATAGGTATTTAGACTATTATTTAATTAAAGAGTTTATCCTCTTTACTAATTTGATTAAAAATGCTGATCTATGATAATTTAATTAGATTTTACTTGTTATATTAACATTTATTTAATGAAGATAATGTTAAGCGCTTACTTATTTTTTTTTTTATGAAACGATAATATAAATACTTATTTAAAAGTTTTTAAATACTCGATTGAAAAAAATAATATTGTGCAAAGACTCTTGTGTATTTAACCTATTACCGTTCATAACCATTTTCATGTTGCAACTTTTGTAATTTAAAAGGATTCGGTGCAATTTTACTATTATATATTTACAAAAGTAGTCAATGGTTTCAATTTATTATTAATATTTCAAATTTTCAGTTGATGTAATTTTATTGTCATGCCTCTCTATTTTTGAAGTAAATTTATCATCATACTTAAATTTTAAAGCAATTAGAGAAGATAAAATCAAAGCCTCTATTGAAAATTATTTTACAGTTCAAAAAACTAATTTTGAAAATGATATGGCAATAGGAAAGGCCAAACCATGAAGCTAAATCCGTTTTATTTTATTTATATTTTCTTTTATTATGGTTTTTTTAATTAAATATAATATCATATAATTGGAATTTATTTATTTATTTATTCTTATTTCATCATGACATTTTCTACTATATTTAATTATTACATCATACCTTTTCACATAATCCATTTTTCCTTATTTTTTAAAGAAATTTTTTGAATTATAAAATAATTTCGAACAGAATTTTTTATTAAAATTTTTTAATTCCTTTAAATTTAAAATATAAATAAAAAATTTATTTAAAATAAAAAATATAATAGTTAAATCATAATGTCGTACCAATCAAAAATTAATGATAAATTTTGTATCAATCAAAAATTAATGATAAATTTTAATTCCTCTAATAAGTAGAATGATAAGTTTTTACTTTTTCTCAATAAAAATTCACTAGAAGTTCTTGAAGAGAACTTTTTGGTCTTGCACTATTAAATTTAGTATTTTAGTCTTTGTACATTTAAAATTGTAACAAATGAGGAAAAATGGTTAACAGTATTAAAAAAATTATTTGAATATCGATAAAATGATGATGCATTATGTGATGTAAAATTTTAAATTTTATACAAAAAAATGACCTATATCTGACCCTTAACCCAAATCTATTTTTTGTATAAAATTTAAAATTTCACATCATATGGTATGTCAGTATTTTCTCAATATTTAAATATTTTTTTAAATACCGTTAATTATTTTTATTTATTTACTATAATTTTAAAAGTACAAGAACTAAAATATTAAATTTAATAGTATAGAATCTATTCACTATAGTATCGGGACTTGGAGTAGAACTTTACTCTTTATCTCTTATTCAAAAGTTTTTGGTTGTAAAAGCAAAACCGGTAACAAAGGTGCTTAGAATTATGAATATTATGAAATCCAAATATAGCCAACAGCAAGTGAAAACCATTCCAAGTCATGCTTCAAACTTACCAATTAAGCTGACATAAACTTGCGGAGGTGACTGTAAAACAAGACCAGAAGAAGAAAGTTAAAGGCATCGGATAATAACTTGAAATTGAATTGATGGTAAAAATGACTAGAAACTTCTCAAAGATTCCTAATAGTCTTGGTAATTAATTTTAGACATCACATGATTTTATGGCGTGGACATGATATTAAAAAATAATTAAAATATAATAAAATATAAAAAATAACATGAATATTAGATGAATATATAAATTTATCAAAATTTCTTTAATACGGGTTATTGATGTTAGCTCAAACATGACAAGGATTATCAAATCTACTACCTCGTGAAGAAGCTCGTTTTATGTAATTTCCCCGGCAACAGATGCTGTTATACATATGTAGTTATCATGTTGGCTCAGAGTTTTGTTTTTTGTTCAACATAATCCTTGCAAAATTAAGATTCATTCCTTGATGCCCCTGGACCATTGGCTTCGATTTTTGAGCCATTGAGGGCCTCAGCTACACGGTTGATAACTTGATATTGAGGTTGCAACATGGGTATTAGATGCCGATCAGCAAAATGGAGAGCAAGTTTTTCCTTAGAGATAAAGGAAAGGTAAAATACCTTGATGGCAAACATAATCACATGACCAAGGCAAGTCTTTATGCTTCTTCTTCTTCTTCTTCTTCTTCTTGTGGTGTTTCTTCCAAGAAACAAGATTCCAAATGCTGTGACAATCTAATAGAGTTTGCTTGCAATGCTTGTTTTCTTTTTTTCTGCATATTTTGCCCTCTTTCAATTGTTTGGTGCTGTGCCAAGTTACCCTGTAAGATCGAATGGCGCATTGCACGGTATGCAATCAAGTGTGCTTTCTGTGGATCGAATAAGAGGCTTTTTGCAGAGTTTTCTTCGTTTTCTGACATTAATTTGGATGATTTGACATGTAAATCACCTAATATATCCTCTAATCCTCTCAATTGTGCAAGGATTAGGACTAGCCATAGGCCTAATTAATTGACTCATGGTGTAATAGGAGTGTTAGATGGATAATCTAAAGTTTTCCCTGATTTGCTGCTACTTGTTAATAGTGAAATCTGTATGGCATAAAAATGGTTGATTTTTACCCAACATGTATACATTTGAGGAAATTTTTATATTTCTTAGTTAATTTATTTTTTTCGTTCATTTTTTTTTTTTTTGTTTTCTGAATGCCCTTCTGTGGTTTTTTTCTCAGTTTTGAAAAGATAGAAAACATTGGAAAGTTGCTCTGACTAGGCTGCAACTGCAGTCTGGAATATGAATTTATTATTCCTTAATACTATTGTGTTAAGGCCCCATTTATTTATTTCTTTATTATTATTATTATTATTATTATTATTTTGGGTTTTGAGAAAGAAACAGAAACGAGATGGTAGGAAAGGGAAAGAACTAAGAAATCCACTTTTGAAGATGAGTAGGGTTCTACAATCTGATTGTTAAAGCCTGCCTTTACATTACCAAAGGTTGGAAGAAAAAATTAAAGTTTCCTAGCAAAAAAAAAAAAAAAAAAACAGATGAACTGCAATTTCTTCCCCTTGTTTTCCTTAGCCCAGCCTCACAGTTTTCAATAAAAATTAAAGTATGCATTCTTTATATCATACTCTTTAAGAGTGGATTTTTGTTAAACATTTCCGCAAGAAAAATACAAGAGATGAGAAGAAGAGAAAAGACAACTTAATCGATAATGCTTAGCTTAATTAATTTTAGTTAAAATATTTATTTGTTAACTGTTATATTGCTTTCATGCTCATTTTCTATTTTTTTCTCTACAGTTAGCTAACGCATCCATTTGGTTAGAAAAAGAAATGCCTGAACCCACCTGGAAACAAAAGAAAAAAATGAAAAACAAGTTCAAAAAGATTGTCAAGAATGGGATTCGAACCCGTGCCCTTTTGGACCACTACCTGAAATTGGCACCTCAGACTACCTGGGCCATCTTGACATCTTTGACTGTTTGCAGAAGTGTTCACTACTTTAATTATAAAGATCAATAACATTTGCCGCAGCTCGAATTCTAAGTGAACTGATCAAATTTGACTGTGGCACATCACAGATTCCAAAAAATCAGACCCAGATTTTCCTTTGTGGATGCAAATTAAAAAAAGAGACAAACGTTTTACGCACTCAATTAAATGGGATGCTTTCTTCGCCATCATTTTTTTGAGAAGATTCTTTTTTATATTTATTTAGTTGATCATAATCCGTAAGAATACTTATTAGTTGACCTTCTTGCAAAAGAGAAAGTGATGCGGTGACTCAATGTCTTATTGTCAATTAGTTCTAAATGCCCATATTTTAATGGATTAAAATCAACTTAATTCTTTTTCTTTTATAAGTAAAATTTTTTTATTGCAAAGAAACAGTAAGTAGCTACAACTTTACAAAATAAGAATCAATTTGATCTATGTTTTATGCTTTTGTGAATAAAGAATTATTTAGCCTCCATGCTGAGTGAAGTTGTCTATTTACAAGTGTTCTTTTCAATTCCCTTCATCTCTGCAAGTCCGATACTAACTTCCTCTTTGGTCTCCGTTAATAGCTGTAGGGCTAAACGTTGAGGATGACCAAAATGCCGGTTGTTTCTCTCCCTCTGTACCTGGTAAATTTGAGCATTTCATGCTATTTTAAGGTTCGCAACGATGAGAGATTTACCCTTCAACTTACTTTTTGCCCACTGAAACTCCATTTCCCAGCGATTAAGAACTTTATGAAGCTGGCACAACAGTAAAGTCTCTTTCCATATTATCTTAGAGAAGTCACATTCGAACAAAAAATGGTCCCATGATTTTTATTGGCATTGCATAATACACCTGTGCTCTCAGTGTCCATTCCCATTCTCTCAATTGATCTCTTACGGGGAGTTTGTTTTGTACTGCCATCCATGAGATGTTTGAATACTTTGGTGTATGATAGGGATACCACACCAATCTGTCCTGGTCAACGCTTTGTTGCTTTGGCCTAATTTGATGCCAAACCTTTGTAATAGAGAATTTAGCTACTGGGAATTTCCATGATAGGTTTTTATGGCAAATGAAGAGAGTAGCCAGCGTTCGCATCTGCATTATTTTCTGTTAGCTCCAGCTATTGCCTTGCTATTGCCTTGGAGCACTGGTGCCAGCCAAAAGGAATGCCCTTTTAACATGTAGGTGTGGATCCAAACTATCCACCATGATCCTACTTTAAACAATAGAGATCATATGTGCTGCAGGAGGCAGGCGTTATTCCATGTCTGCAAGTCTTTCATGAGTTTTCCACTCTCTTCATAAATATGGGATGTTGGGTCTAATAGTTTAAAAAAAAAAAATTTAAATGGCTTTGGTGGCGAAGCCCTTCCCAGCTCTAACCATATGAAGGTTAGACTTTGATTAGAGATTTTAGGAACTAGGAATTCAACTTGAGATTTAGGAAAAACAGAAAGCTATGATGGGTTGATAACCAGTCCAATTTCCTTGCTATGAATCCCTCTATATGCTTATTTGACCATGTATACTTCGGACCTGCGAATGAATGATTAAAGCAAGATAAAATTTGCAAATAGTCATTGAACTCCCTAATTTCAAGATTTGATGCCTGAAATCCATCAAAATTAGAACTTTTAGAATGATCGATCACAATATTGAAATCTCTGACAAGCATCCATAGGGAGTGTACCATGTTAATATTAAATGGCTTCATAATCTTCTTCCTTCAACTTCTTCACCGGCAGCATATATATCTAAAAGAATCAGCTTCTTCCCTGCGTAAGTCACACTACAAGTGATGCTTTGGTTTGTATTAGCTATTAGACTTACTTGCAAACTTCTTTAGGATAAAAACCAAATTCTTCCATTGTAAGCTTCAGAATAGTTGTGGAGTAAGCCCCATTCGGGAAATGTGTTAAAGATTTGCTTGATATCGATACTCACGTCATGTGTATCGATACAAGGCTTGGCAGTAGCCAAGATTTGGCTGAAACCCTCAAATGTATCGATACAAGTGTCTATATCAATACAGCCTACTTGGTATTGATACTCATCCCATGTGTATAGATATAAGGCTTGGCAGTAGCTAAGTTTGGCTAAAACCCTCAAATGTATCGATACAGGTGTGTCTGTATCACTTGTATCAATACAACTTGCTTAGTATCGATACTCAGCTCCCTGTATCGATACAACAAGCTATAATGGTCACTTTTTAATCCCTGTATCAATACTATTAGTATTATATCGATACTATAACACAGGTCTGAATAGAAACAAGCATTTATGAAGGCTACAATGGCTCTCCAACCACTACGTTAAATGCCAAACGTCCATGAATCAATTTCCAACTATAAATGAAGGTTCCCAATAGCTAAAGAAGCAGAGATACAAAAATCATTGAATCATTGAACAACAAAAGCTCAAAAATCTTCAAATTCTTCATTTTTTACTTATATCAAATTTATACTCTTCAAGCATATTTGTATCTCATTCATCTTTTGCTTAAATTCCAGCAAACATCTACCTACTAGAGGTTTAATCTGTTTGCAAAATACTTCATTTTTATCATAAAAGGGGTTATTTGAAAGTGAATGAAAATATTTGAGAATTTAGGGTAGAATTCTCGAAGAGATTGAAAGGTTCTATCTAAGCCTTAAGAGATAGTGGTGTAAGGTTATACCTTAGCCTTAAAGGCAACAATTTAGTTAGTGAATTGTGGGAATCACCTTGGTAAGAAAGTACCAAGAAGAGAGGAGGTAAGTGCCATGTTCAAGAATCGAACCTCTATACATTGATTGCTTGTTTTTTTTACCCTCAACTTATTTTTAATTTTCAATTTACTTCAAATTTATCAAGTTTTTATAAGAACCAATTCACCCCCTCTTGGTTCAAGCTTTCCCTTGAGCTAACAATTGGTATTAGAGTTTGGTCTCTATTATAGGTTTCACAACCTTGAGAAAAGATCCTTGATAGCTCAAAAATGGAGAATGCAAACATGGTAATCAAAGCCTCAAGAAGCCCACAAGAGTTGAAAAGCCAAGATGAAGTTTGTCTCATGGCATTTGAGACAAATGCAAATGCTATAGGACTTTAAGGACATTCCATCATGAGACCTCCATTCTTCAATGGTGACAACTACTCATATTGAAAGACAAATATAAGGCTCTTTATCCAAGCAAACGATTATGAAGTATGGAAGATCATTGTCAATAGACCACTCATCCCAAAGAAGAGTTTTAGAGATTGCGTTGTGCCAAAGGAAGAAGAAGAATGGGATGAACAAGACACCAAGTTGGCACAATTAAATGCCAAGGCCATGCACATACAATTTTATGCTCTTAGTATAAGTGAGTACAACAGAGTCTCATTATGTGATAATGCTAAGCAAGTGTGGGACAAGTTAGCAACCACACATGAAGGAATAAATCAAGTCAAGAAATCCAAAATAAGCATGCTTACACTTGACTATGAATTGTTCAAGATGAAGGTGGACAAAACCATCAAAGAAATGTTGGATAGGTTTACGGACGTTATCAATGGGTTGAAAGCACTTGGAAAGACCTATCCAACTAAAGAGATGGTGAAAAGGCTACTCAATAGTCTTCCCAAGTCTTGGGAAGCAAAAGTGACAGCAATTGAAGAATCCAAAGATCCTAACACACTCTCCTTGGATGAACTCATAGGTTCTCTTTAACCTATGAGATGAAGATCAAGCATGGACAAGAGCCATCAAAGAAGGCAAGTGTTGCCTTTAAAACAACCACTCCTAGTGATGATGATGATGAAGAGGTTAAGGAAGATGAAGAAATGGCCATGTTCGCAAAAAGATTCAACAAATTCATGAGACTGAATAAAGCAAGAAGACCTCCTAGAAAAGAAATAATGAAGGGAGACTTAAGCAAGAAAGAGAAAGAATAAATCATTTGCTATAAGTGCAAGAAATCGGGACACATCAAATTTATATGTCCAATGTGGAAGAAATCAAACCCGAAGAAGCAAAAGAAGAAGGCTATGGTGGCCACATTGAGTAGTAGTGACATATCCGATAATGATGATGAGGAGGTGGCTAACCTATGTCTCATGGCTCATGATGAGCCCAAGGTATCTTCTAATGCTAGTACTTACTCATTTGATGAATTACAAGACACATTTGATGAATTAGCATTAGAGTTCGAAGTCATGAATTTAAAATACAAGAAAATGATTTCTAAACTTAAGGAAGAAAATGAAACACTAAGCATGATAAATAATGATCTTAAGAAGAAAGTAGATGAGTAACAAGTTAATATCGATGATCTAACCAAGAAGAGCATAAACTTGCATAACTCATTTACAAGGTTTTATATGGCACAACAAAAATTGAATAACATGCTAGAAACATAAAGAGCATTCTTTGATAAAGATGGTTGGGGCTATAATAGAATTGAAAAAGAAACTTACTTCAAGAATTTTTTTATAACACAAAACAAATCATTTGATGCATCTAGCATATGCACTTATTGCCATAAACTTGGTCACACATTCCACACATGTTCTTTAAAAACTATCACTTATAGAGGCAAGCTTATTAGAAGAATATGGGTCCCTAAAGGTGTTAGCACATCTTAAGATGAAGTTATCAAATTAAAATGGATTCCAAAAGGCACAAAAATTTTGAACACTAATACTCAAGGACCCAAGAAAATTTGGGTACCTAAAAAGAAAACATGACTTTCTAGTTTTAGGAGGAAGAGCATTGCTTTAAGGCAAATTCAACAAAGGAAAATTCTTGGTACCTTGATAGTGGATGCTCAAGACACATGATCAGTGACAAAAATCAATTCATAGAGCTAAGGCCTAAAGAAGGAGCAAATGTTACCTTTGGTGATAACTCAAAAGGACAAATTAAAGATATTGGAATCATAGGTAACAACTCTTCATCCAAAATTAAAAATGTTCTATTTGTTAAAGGTCTCAAACATAATCTCTTTAGTACTAGTCAATTGTGTGATAAAGGCATGAAAGTTATTTATGAATTAATGAATCGTCAAGTCGTTGATGTTAAGATAAATAAAATTATTTTTGTAAGACATAGAGAAGGAAATGTTTATGTTGTGTATCTAGATGACTTATCTTCTCGAAATATTTGTTTCATTGCTAATAATGATGACTTGCCTTGGTTGTGGCATAAAAGACTAGGACATGCTAGTATGAATGTAATTTTCAAACTATCTAGAAAAGACCTTGTTGTTGGATTACCAAAGATGAAATTTGACAATGATAGAAAATATGATGTATGCGTTCAAGGGAAACATAGAAGAGCTTCATTCAAACCAATTAATATTGTTTCAACTACTAGAGTATTACAATCTATATTGATCTTTTTGGTCCTACTAGGACATTAAGCTTAGAAGGTAAACAATAAAGATTTGTTATTGTAGATGATTACTCTAGATTTACTTGGGTTCTCTTCTTAAGCTCTAAAGATAAAGCCTTAGAAATAAATTATTACTTTTTGCAAAATTATCCAAAATAAAAAAGTTTATTCTATTTCAAGTGTAAGAAGTGATCATGGAAAATAATTTAAAAATCTTGGTTTTGATAAATTTTGTAATGAAAATAGTATTAGTCATAATTTCCTAGCACCTAGAACTCCTCAACAAAAAAGAGTTGTTGAAAGAAAAAATAGAACCTTGGAAGAAATGGCTAGAACCATGCTTTGTGAAACAATTTACCAAGATATTTTTGGGTGGAAACCATTAACACTTCTTGCTACATTATAAATAGAGCTATGGTTAGACCAATCCTAAAGAAAACTCTATATGAACTTTTTAAAGGAAGAAAATCTAACATTAGCTATTTTCATCCTTTTGGATACAAATGTTTTATACTAAATAATGGAAAGGATAATCTTGGTAAACTTGATGCAAAAAGAGATGAAGGAATTTTTTTGGTTATTCAACAAATTCCAAAGCTTATAGAGTGTTTAATAAAAGAACTTTGGTTGTTAAAGAGTCAATAAATGTTATATCACATAAGGAGCACGGACAAACAATGCAAAATCAAGAAGCTCTAAAAGAGAAAGAACTACATGAACCAACTCAAGTAGAAAGGGAAAAATATCATCCTAGAGAGTTGACTAATGTCAAAGAAGGTGAGATAATTGGTGATCCTAAGCAAGGGGTAAAAACTGGGTCATCTCTTAGAAAGACATGCATTTATGTAGCTTTTCTTTCACAAATTGAACCCAAGAATTTAGATGAGGCTCTAAAAGATGATAGTTGGATCATGGCTATGCAAGAGGAGTTAAACCAATTTGAAAGCAAAGTTTAGAATTTAGTGGAGAGACCTAGTAATTATCCCATCGTAGGTACCAAATGGGTTTTTATGAACAAACTTGATGAGAATAGAACAATAGTTAAAAATAAGGCTAGATTAATAGCTAACGGATATAGTCAAGAAGAAGGAATTAATTATGATGACACTTATGCCCTTGTAGCTAGACTAGAGGCCATTAGAGTGCTTCTAGCTTTTGCATGCTTTAACAATTTCAAGTTATATCAAATGGATGTCAAAAGTGCCTTTTTAGATGGTTTCATTAATGAGGAAGTTTATGTTGAGCAACCTCCTGATTTTGAAAACCTCATTTTCCCAATCATGTCTTTAAACTTTCAAAAGCTTTATATGGATTAAAGCTAGCACCTAGGACATGGTATGAGAGACTCTCAAAATTTTTAATTGAAAAAGGTTTTAATAGAGGCAATGTTGACAAAAATCTATTTATAAAAGTAAAAAACAAGGACATTTTAGTGATTCAAGTTTATGTTGATGACATTATCTTTGGTGCTACTAATGAATCTCTTTGTCAAGAATTTTCTAAGTTAATGCAAGGTGAGTTCGAGATGAACATGATGGGAGAATTAACATTCTTCTTAGGACTACAAATTAAACAAAAAAAAGATGGCATTTTCATCAATCAAGCAAATTACACCAAGGAATTACTCAAGAGGTTCAAAATGGATGAAGCAAAGCCTTGTTCCACACCTATGATTACTTCAACAAAGCTTGAAAATAATGAAGGAGGTAAAATTGTTGACTCTAAATTTTAAAGGTCTATGATAAGTTCATTGCTATATTTTACCGCAAGTAGACCCGACATAATATTTAGTGTATTCTTATGTGCTAGATACCAATTATCACCAAGGAAGTCACATCTAGTTGCCGTGAAAAGAATCTTTAAATACCTTAGAGACACTCCTAATGTCAGCTTATGATATTCAAAAGAATCATCTCTTGTCTTGTATGCTTATTCGGATGCAGATTTTGGTGGATGGAAAATTGATAGGAAAGCACTGCTGGTACTTGTCAATTTCTTAAAATATGCTCATATCATGATTCTTCAAGAAAAAAAACAATGTTGCTTTATCCATAACTGAAGCAGAATACATATCCGCAGGAAGTTGTTGTGTCTAAATTTTATGGATAAAATAACAAATGGAGGATTTTTGAATTACCATAGATCATATTCTAATAAAATGTGATAATACTAGTGCCATTTGTCTTACAAAAAATCCAATTCAACATTCTAGAACCAAGCACATAGAAATTAGACATCACTTGATTAGAGATCATGTGCAAAAATGTGATATAGTGCTTGAATTCATTGATACCTTGCATCAACTAGCTAATATTTTCACTAAACCACCTAACAAGGATAGATTTTACATAATTAAAAGAGAAATTGGCTTACTGAATGCATCATAAATTCATAATTTGATCCAATCCTGATACTTTGCCTCAATATTGTTTGCATCATGCTTAGTTTGAGAAGCTAGCTTTACACACTTACTCGTTTGATGATGTTCACTTGTATGAATTTCTTATTCTTAGATAATTTTGTTGTCTCTTAATTAAATTTTGAATCGACCATGCGAGATGATTTCGATGTGAAAATTTTGGTCCAAGTTGGATTTTCAAATGTTTTTCAAAGGACAATTGAGTCAAAAATATGCCTAATATGATGCCATCTTAATGGAAATGACCAAATACTAGGCTATATGTATCGATCCCTGCACATTCTTCTTCCTTGTATTGAGACTAGTTTCTATTGTATCGATACAGAACCCAAAAATGTTCTATGTATCGATACTAACTCAAAGTATTGATACACTGTATCGATACTCCCTAGTTTGTATCGATATAGATCAATTTGTTTTAATCTCGAGACCCAGTTCCTTGTATTAATACAAAACCTAAAAATGTTCTTTGTATCGATACTGCCTCTTCTATATCGATATTCACTATTAATTTAGGACTCTTTGCACGTGGAATGCTTATTGTACCGAGCATTGTTTATCCTCACCCTTACCATTCTCTCCCTTACTTAAGCTTCAATCATCAAATCTCACTATCATCACATTTTTCTCACAATCCTTGATCCATAAACCGGTTATATTCATTACATTTACCTAAAACCATTTAAAAATCAACCATTATCATCCAAAACATCAACAATTCGAAACCCTTCATCACCCTAATCGTCACCACTTCCTTCTCTAAATCCATCACCTTTGTCCAAATTTCTTCCTAAATTTTGACTGTTTTTTCATTCCTAAGCCTTTCCTCATTCCGATTGTTGCGATTGGTTGCGGATTTACTCAATACATCACACAAATTGCCACCAAAACTTACCATCCACTACCTACTCGACCATTTTCCCCAACTAGCCTATCCTTAGCACTCTACCCACTCGACTTGCTTGACTTGTTCTGTGACCACCATCGACAAACATCATCAAAACCCAATCCCATCTTATCTGAAGCCCACTAAACCGAATCAAACACTTCACCAACATTAATCCGCTTTTCCATTTGTCTGAACCACCATCAAATTCTACTATGCCACTATCTACTCGACAAAAGTCCTCAACCAGTTTCCAACACAACCATGCCTCCTAAAATGAAACAAACAGCTCGACGCCAAGGTCCCGTCACTCGTGCTTCCACCTCATCCACTCGACAATCACCTTCGACCCAAAATCAATATTTTTTTACTTATGTTTCCATAATGAATGGGCTCATGAGCGGTTCACCACCATCTATTCCCGTATGCCTATCCAACAATATCGAGTCATCGACTTTCCCTTTCTCCGATCTATTAGTTATCCTTACCTTCAAATTTTTGAAACCTTTGGATGGACCAAATTTCTTTCTCTAAATGTTTCGGTTTGTGAAAATCTTGTCCGTGCATTCTTTAACAATGCCTCCCTTATTATTGATGATCATGATCATGTCATTGCTATTCGGTCCTATCTTTTAGGACAGGATCTCGTCATCAACTTGGCTTTTTTTGCGTCTATTTTTAATTTTTCGAATGAAGGTGTAATCCATGAATGTTTAGCTTACGCTGCTTTGCGTGCCCCAAACAACAAAGCCGCGCTCCTTCCTCCGATCGATCACTTACTACATCTTATCATCTCACATATGCTCCATCCATACAGCACCAAACATACATTGATTAGCGACATAGACTATAAGTGGCTTCATATGATTTGATTATTGCTTTGACACTATCGATGCTCATCTTTCTACTTTTGAGCATAGTCACCGAGTTTTGACGGAGCAATTTCATGCTTTTTTGGCTGCTTTTTCTCATGCCCCTCTGCCTACTTCTCTACCCACTGAGGATTCTCCGGCTGATGATGCTTAGTCTAATTAGGCTTGTTTTATGATATCTCTTAGTTTTTAGGACTTTATGTTTTGCATTCCTTTGAACATCTTTTGCTTGTTTTGTTAAATATATTTAACATCTCATCTTTAATCAATTCGTCTTTGCTTGTGCCTACTCTGGTTGCATTTCCTCCATTGCTTTGAATTACTCATCTTTGAATTTTGTTTTGATATAACAAAAGGGGGGAGAAATGCCATAAATTTGCAATGTGTTGCTATATAT
Organism: Adansonia madagascariensis; assembly: GCA_038381835.1. NCBI lineage: Eukaryota > Viridiplantae > Streptophyta > Magnoliopsida > Malvales > Malvaceae > Adansonia > Adansonia madagascariensis. The sequence goes on along the minus strand of JBBYHL010000022.1, from coordinate 3,486,666 downwards.
GTCTCCTATGAATTTATTATGCACATTGATCATGATTATATTACCATGTTGGAACCCAAATAACATGTTGACATTGAACATTAGTTTGATTTTTAATTTTGGGCAATATAATCAATTTGAAATGTTGCAGCTTTAAAGGACCTGATTTACTCAAATTAAAACTTTTAAAAAGCATTGCTTTATTGAGGGGCGAGTTGTTTTTCTTTAATCTAAAAAACACGCAAATTTATCTTAAGTTCTATTATATAAAAAATGGAGAAAATGTTAAATTTGATTTTGATTTTGATATAACAAACAACTTAAGCTAAATTAATACTTAACTTGGTATTTATGTTCAAGTTGAAAAATATTTTGAAAAGTACTAAGTTTGTAATTTATCAAAATATATATATGCTCCAAAATGTATATTTATACTTAAAATATTTTTTTAGATATGTTTGAGTCAACAAATATCATTTACAAATGTTTTTGAAGGTTTGTATCAATACAAAGAACAAACGTATCGATACTATACTTAAAACCTCAAATGTATCGATACAAGTGTGTCTGTATCCATACAGCCTACTTGGTATTGATACTCACCCCATGTGTATCGATACAAGGTTTGGCTAAAACCATCAAATGTTTCGATACAAATGTGTCTGTATCAATACAGCCTACTTGCTATCGATACTCACCCCATGTGTATCGATACAAGGCTTGGCAGTAGCCAAGGTTTAGCTGAAACCTTCAAATGTATCGATACAAGTGTGTCTGTATCGATACAGCCTGGTTGGTATCGATACTCACCTTATGTGTATCGATACAAGGCTTGGCAGTAGCCAAGGTTTGGCTAAAACCTTTAAATGTATCGATACAGGTTGCTATGTATCGATACAACTTGCTTAGTATTGATACTCAGCTCCTGCATTGATACAACAAGCTGTAACGATCATTTTTTTTATTCCTGTATCGCTACTATTGGTATTGTATCAATACTATAGCGCGGGTCTGAATAGAAACAAGTATTTATGAGGGCTACAATGGCTTTCCAACGACCACATTAAATGCCCAACGTCTATGAATCAATTTCTAGCTATAAATGGAGGTTCCCAACAGCTGAAGAAAAAGAGATACAAAAATCATTGAATCATTGAGCAACAAAAGCTCAAAAATCTTTATTTTTTTACTTGTATCAAATTTATACTCTTCAAGCCTATTTACATCTCATTCATCTTGTATTTAAATTTCAGTAAACATCTACTTACTAGAGGTTCAATCTATTTGCAAAATACTTTATTCATACCACAAAAGGGACTGTGTGAAAATGAATAAAAATATTTGAGAATTTTGGGTAGAATTCTCAAAGAGATTGAAAAGTTCTACCTAAGCCTTAAAAGATAGTGGTGTAAGGTTATACCTTAGCCTTAAAGGTAACAATTTTTTTAGTGAATTGTGGGAATCACCTTAGTAAGAAAGTATCAAGAAGAGAGAACGTAGGTGCCAAGTTTAAGGACCAAACCTCTATACAATACCAAGAAGAGATAACATAGGTGCCAAGTTCAAGGACCGAACCTTTATACATTGATTGCTTGTTTTTCTTACCCTTAGCTTATTTTTAATTTACTTTAAATTTATTAAGTTTTTATAAGAACCAATTCGCCCCCTCTTTGTTCAAGCTTTTCCTTAAGCTAACAATCTATTTTTAACTTCATAATTCTTCTAGTAATTTTATGTTGCTTAACAGGATTGTTAAACCCTTTAATATTCCATACAAAGAAACTTATTTAGAAGTGGTTGTTAAAGAAGTACCTGAAAGGGGGAACTTCTTCCTTTACCTTTTGTAGGCACCTTTCTTTCGTTTCTTAGATTCTTCATGAGATCAGCTACTCTTGTAGAGGTTGCTCTGGTTTTCCCTTGGGGATTGAACTGCCTCATAATGCATGCTATTTTTATTGTTAGTCTCCTTTTCATTTGCCTCTGGATTTTTTTTTTCTCTTCTATCTTTATCAGCTACCTCCTCTAACATTGTAAATCTATTTGTAAAGCAAGCTTTACCCTTTGTACCCCTTCTATTTTTTTGGCTTCTAAGTTTTACTAAAGAAGGATTAGGAAATTCAACATTGTCATTAGGGCTTATAGGGCAATCCTCTCGCTTTCTTTCCTCTGAGAGTACTATGTTTTTCTTCGGTGTCTTCTCCTTTGGTCTCTAGACCAATGTTGGTGCTACAAGTTTGTCTGGGCAAGATTTATCAGAGTGCTCAAATAATTTACAATGTTTGCATCTTTGTGGCATCCAAGGTATTTGAACCGTTATTCAGACTTTAGATCTGTTTCCTAATATAACATCAATTACGCTAGAAATTTCAGCAGTGCATCAATTTCTACGCATACCTTTGCATATGACAATCACTGCTGAGTGTACGTAATCCTGTTCATGTAAAGAAGTCCCAATTACATTGGCAGTATAACTTAATCTAATCTCTGTAAAGAGTTTAATGGCACTCGACCAAGATGAGGTTTATATTGGTAGTTTTTCCCTTATTGAATTCAAAGGACTTCATTCCTAGCTCCCATTTTCTTACTGCAAAAGGTTTGTTTTGAATATGCCATGTTCCAGCTTCTAATGTTCGATCTCTAGACTATGAATTTAGGAATTTAACAATAAATAGATTTAACCAAGCTAGTTTAATGCCCACTATACTATCCTTTCCCTATAACATAGTTACCATTCTTTGGGATTGACTGAAATTAGTTATTTGCCTAATAAATTATGCTACCACAGAATTGTTCCATTATTGATTCCCTTCTACAAAGACCTTAATTGGGGGTTTAACTGTCATTGCCTTATTTTCAATAAATGGTAGAAAGAATTGCAGCATTTCATCTATAGATGCTGAGAAAAGCCCTCGCAAATAAACTTTTTTTGCACTTGTCTCATCCTTATCCTTCAAGTATACTCTTAATTCTTGTAAAGTAGTGCTTGAAGAATTGTTTGCCACCATTATTTGTTATCGTAGACTACAAAAGAAATAGACTTTTTTTCTTTTGGTCTTGCTCCCTAAGCTGCCAGAGCCTATGAACTTTGGCTCCGTGTCATCATCATCTAATACCGATGTCGGCCTTAATTACAACTCAGACTATAGAGACTCACACCCAACTTACTAAGTATTATCCATTTTGCCCCATTGGACCTCACGATTTCATCCCTAAAAGGTGTCTCATAAGTATAAGCTTAAGTCTCAACATATATATTATGGTAGATCCTCAGAGATTCCCAATGTAGGATTGAGGTGTTACAAACTCACCTCATTTTAAAGCTTGGCGTCCTCGTCAAGCCCAATACAGAACAAACATAACCAATATGGAGCAGACAGAACTAGGATCACACCAGGCGTTAGGATTCTAGAGGTAGCTCCCACTGTGTAGCACTCAACTCCCGCAAGACTTTAGAGGTGGCTCCCACGATGTAGTACTTAGCTTTCGCCTGTTGGTGATTGCGCTCTGATACTATTTGTGGAGACACGCACCTAATATGTGAGGTATTATCCACCTTGGTCCATTGGGCCTCATGGTTTGTTCCCCAAAAAATGCTAACAGGTATAGGCCTAAGTTTCAGCATATATATCATGGCAAATCTTTAGAGATTTCTGATGTGAGATTGGGGTGTTATAAACTCCTCCCGTTTTAAAGCTTAACGTCTTCATCAAGCCAATACAGAACAGATAGAACCAATATGGAGCACACAGAACCAGGATCACACTGGGCGTTGGGATTCTAAAGGTGACTCCTATCGTGTAGCACTTAGCTCTCGCAGGATTCTAGAGGTGGCTTCCACGGTGTAGCATTTAACTCCCGCCAGCTGGTGATTACACTCTGATACCATTTATGAAGACTCGCACCCTATCTGCGAGATATTGTCCGCTTTGACCCATTGGACCTCACGGTTTTATCCTCAAAAAGTGCCTCATAAGTATAGGTTTAAGTCTCAACATATATATATTATGGCAGATTCTCAAATATTCTCGCTGTGGGATAGGGATGTTACAAACTCCCATGTTTTAAAGCTTGAAGAGACAGAACAGATAGAACCAATACGGAACAGAAAGAACTAAGATCACACCAGGCATTGAGATTCTAGATGTGGCTCCTACCGTATAGTACTTATTTTTCCCAGTTGGTACAATTGCGTTCTAATACAATTTGTAGAGACCAGCGCCAAATCTACGAAGTATTATCTGTTTTGGCCTATTGGACCTCACAGTTTTATCCCCAAAAGACGCCTCGTAAATATAGACTTAAATCTCAATATATATATATATATATATATATATAATGGTAGATCATCGTATATTCCTGATGTGGGATTAAGGTGTTACACGAAGAATCTGAGCTCTCTTGCTACGCCGATTAAGAGCCACAACTAGAACCGATTGGTGGTAGATCGCTACCAGATCTAGACGTTGGCACTGCCGATCTATCTTGCTGGCGCTTAAATCTGATCGTTGGAACCGTAGTTCTGGATTAGTCTGCCACAAGAAAACCAGATCGTTGGAACCAGAATAAGAGCTTTCCTCCTGAGCTCTGATCGAAAGCTGATTCCAAATACTAGTAGACCAAATCAAAGCGACAAATACTACCAAACCCAGATCTGTGATCAAACCATAAGAACATCCAAAAATTCCAAACCTTAAAGACTGAAGCTCCAAAGTGAGTTCCAAAGAAACGGTCGCGCTCAAAGTCAGAAGCAGATCCTGGAGTTGCAAAATCGGGCCTTGAAAATAACAGATCTAGAGCTTCATCTTCTTTCTCAAAACCCCCACAGACCTCCATATCCTGAATCCGGCACCGCCCCTAACCGTCGAACAGTTATTAATTTTTATTTCAACCGCTCTTTCTTTTTTTTTTTTAATTTTTTTAATAAATGATCTGTAAATCAACTCATTCTAGGGGATAACTCTCCATCTGAAAATTGAATTTCAAGGGAAACTTAAGCCGGTCAAATGTTATCTATTAACATATAGATGCTTGGAGTTGGAGTGGACAGGAGAACAATCCCATATCTCAGAAAGGTTGAAATGTGCCTAAAATCACAATATAAGAAACAGAGAAATGAATATGTTTTGTTGATTTTCAGGAGTGAAATGAAAGAAAAAAGAATCAACTCAAGCTTGATCTCTTCACATTGAGATAATTGTTCATATAATTATAAATTAGAGAGATGAATAAGTAGTTTGCATGCAGCACCCTAGTCCCTGAGAATATGAATTATCTGCAGTCTGCAACTCTAGGAAATTAATGACAAGGCCAACTATCGAGCTCGTACATATTTAGCGATGAAACCATTTAGTCAGTACGTACACGCAAAAGTAGAATTTACCTAGCCCCAGAAATATGACTATTGTTTAGCTTCCTATTTTATATATATATATATATATATATATATATATATATGCCGTATCCTTGCATAATTAATGTACTTCAGTGGAGAGAGATTCAATGAGAACAAAGTAAATCAAATGATTCATGACATTCAGTACTTTCCATGATAAGTGGAATCTGTTCTCTAGTACAAAAAAAAAAAGGCATATTATGGGACGCTGCAGCTTTATGTTATAGCATTTCTTAGCAGAAGCCAGCTGCCTCGCTTTACGTTGTGATTGCATAAACCTTTATAGTTGGTACTAATTAGTATATCATCTTTGCAGTTCTATCTTTCAAAGTTGCAAGCACAGCTGCCTTAAGAGATAATAACTAAGCTAAATGGAACTCATCCAAGATTTCTTCTTGTAAAATTACTTATGGATTTATCCACCGCAACCTGCACCACATCCAGCACCACAGCCAGCGGCACATCCTCCACCATAAAAATTTGTGTCCTCTGAAGTAGTTTTCTCCTTGGATACACCATCTGCACAAGAGAAAATTATGGCTGAAATCAAAGAAAGGGTGACCAGAGCAGCCCAGCAGAGTATGAAAAGACCACCAATCCCACCTGCATCCTGATCAGTAATTACTTTCAGTTCCCTAACCATGTTCTCTCTCTCCCTCTCTCTCTCTCTCTCTCTATATATATATATATGTGTGTGTATGTGTGTGTGTGTGTGTGTGTGTTCTTCCCCAAGTCTTGAATAGTGATCGATATTGGGGGATGGTATGTTTCTCCGTGAGTGAAATTAGCATTCAAAACTGATGCAGTGAGCCTTCTTATATATTCGCTATTAGGTCATTGACTTGGCAAAATCCATAATAATGATAATAATAGAATTAGTTATAATAATATTTGCTCCAAGATCCGGAAAGCCTTTGTGAGATATATCCTTTTCCCTCTCTCAGCTTTAAGCCTCAGCTTTTAGTGATTCTTCTTGCTTGCACTAGAATTGGCAGGCAAAACCATCAGGAATTGACATGAAAAATAGTGGGTCAACATGTACCACCACAATGTATAATGTATGATGGTTGGGTTTACATGTACTTCCACTCTTTCTTGTCACACAAACATATTGATTAGAGACAAGCTATATTAACTGCCAAAATGTCCTTTTGAATCCATGACAGTCAAATTCTGAGAATATTATGTGTGTGATCAGCACTAATTAGATAGTTGGCCACCATCTTGATATATAATTCAATTCTTTAAGAGAAACTTTTCCTTAATAGTAACTTGGGCAGGCTGGAACTAGTCCAATCTTATCCTCAAGTTACTGTGGAAAAAAAGGGTTTAAAATGCAATTATTTGCCTAAGTGGACACTTCTCACAGCAGACAGCTTTAATAATAGAAACTTTTTTAAGAGATTCCACATACATTTTAGAGTTTATGGAGGCCAATTAGAAATTGGGTTTTTCCTTAATCATTTGAAAACTACAAAAACATTGTGGCACCCATTAATTCCAAACAAGTCTGGTGAAGTTTCTGAATTCTGACAAAAGTATGGCACCCATTAATTCCAAACAAATGAAGAAGCACATTGCATTGAGCCAATTTCAGTCAATATCTGTATTAACCTATGCAAGCAAATCTTTTCCATTTTCATCTTATAACTATTTAATACGGTTTGAAAATTTTCATTCTGGCAACCTACCTCTTTCGGGAAGGAAGGGCCAGGAAAATTACAAATCAATTTCTATAATGGAACCAAGTCAACAACCCCTCAATGCTTCAACTTGGTGGCGTACGTAAAAAGGAATAGCATCTTCATTAATACTTCATTAACATGGATTTTTTACCACAAGATTTATTATTCCAAACCTGTTTAACAGTCGGTTAAAACCGACGTAGAACAATTTGAGCCGTTCAATTTATAATGTTCTTGCTGCATGTACATATATATATATATATATATATATCTTGACCCATTGTCGTATATATTCCGAAAACCTAGGTTCTCTAGATCTTCATAGGCTACAAAATTAATCTAAGTTTTACTTTTCCGAATGCAAATCTACTTAAGATACAAAGGTGGGAAATGAAGTGGAGGGAGAGAGTTGTGGGCATTCCCTCGGTCGATCCCGGACCAAAAGTAGTGGTGTAAAAGTGGACGGCAAATTGATTGGACAAAGGAGATCAGAAAATGGAGCTTTATGTTGCTTTCATTTGGATTCAATAATCAGAATGAGGTTCATTCTTGATATGATCATTAAGCCCTCGTTTACTTTCTGTTGGTTTAAAGATGCCAGACTATTTTCGTTGGTGTTAAATGTTATATATCAAACTCTCACATACGGAACCTTAACCCATTTAGTTTACATTATTTAAAAGTTTTGAGATACGATTCCAACCATTTAAAACATTTTAAAACTTCCCCAAACTAATTCCAGCTTTCCTTTCAACTTAGTTATTGATCATTATCGTAAATGCAAATCTGTTTTATTTTATCACCCTTCAAACATATTTCCTTAGCTTGTGTTCTGTGGTAAGAACTTTAAAAATACAACTAGAGTTTTGCAGGGTTTTTAATTACATGTTTATGGAAATGTCCAAATGGAAACAAAGACACCATTGACTATTTACGTGTGCTTCTTTTCCTTTACTGGTCCTCTAGGAATCTTGTTAAGAACTTTTGAATCAAACCTTTTGTACATTTTGGTCGCCTTTCGAGTCAATTGCCCAGCATGATAATCAACTTCTCTGTCGTATCGAGTGTACAAATATGGCAGCGTTTCCATGCAGACAAAGCCTTGATTCAATAAACAAAATCAAATTATTTCAATGCCCAACGCCTTAAAATCATTGATAGTATTAGTAACACATTAGATGACAAATATTACCGATGAACAAGAGATTCACGAAGTCGAAATAAGATCCGATCACCGATATTATGTACAGAGAAATGATTACCTGAAGATTAATATATATATATATATATATAGGATAGAAAATAACGTAAGTGAATTTCTTAAGGACTAAATCACATGTATGCAAGGGAGAATTTCAATGTTGATACCAGAAAGAAGCGCACGGGGTCATTGCCACCTGCAATATGGAGGAACTTTTGCAAGAACTGATTGAACCTCCAATGAAAAATGGAAACAACTTCTTTGAAGGTATGTTCATTTGATAACAACTCGGGGATCTTTGGACGAGTCCTGGGAACGAATTATGAATTAATATTGGATCGAATTGGTTAGCCCCAGATTGACAAAACAAAGTTTACATGCACATAATAGGAAATTAATTTTTGGGTGGTGATAGAAAAACTACCAGCCAAAATAATCTGCAGAAATGCACCATATGAAGATGACAAGCATGGTGGTGATGGAGATGTGACAAAGGAGGGTGACGAAATTGTATTCAACCACCTCGAAAAGAAACCATATGGCGGTTACTCCCATTAATAATGCAGCTGATAACTTCGGGTTCCTCCAAAGTAATACATCAGCAACTGAAATTTCAATTTCTTAGTAGTCAGAATGTTGCTTTGGATGGTAATTAATCAACCTAACTGAAATTTGTAATTCCCTTATTACAGATGCATTAGTATACGATAAAATACAAATTGATCCCTCTGAAAATAAAATTTAAGAATAAATTGACTCCCAATGAAAAGAAATTTTGAAAATATTGTAAAAAAATAACTTGAGGTAAATATATAGTTAGTGAAAAGTAGATATCACGAAAAAAGAATAGGGCAAGACAAGGAAAATACTACTATTTATTTATCCATTATTTTTTAAATACTAAAGTTGTTTTGATTTTTTTTATTTGTGACTTAAGCACACAAAAATCGTTCTCAACAATGAAAATAGTGAAGAATATTTTACTTAAGCTAAAAAAGAAAAACAGTTGGTGAATAATTGTTTGATTATTTATATTAAAAAAATGCATTTAACGTATTAATAATGAATTTTCAAAATATGAAAGCCATTTATGACAAGTATAAAAGATTATCTTTATGTTTTGCTCCAAATTGGTGATGAAGTTTTTAAATTCTACAAACTAAATTAAATTATCTCGATATCTATTTGTTTGATAATTAATTAATTAATTTTCTAAATATATCTCGATCGACACACATAAATTAAGTTTATAATTTGACTTGTGAAATTAATTTAAAAGCTCTACTGTAATATATGATAAGTGAATACCACAGAGAAAGACCATGTTTAATTAAGTGCAGCTATTTTTTGTATGGTAACGATAATTTCTGTCCTGTCTGGACATGTTGAAGGCCTGGCCAAGCGAAGAAGGAAGGGTAGAAGATGAGAAAATTGTTGCAAATCAACCATAAGTATAGGAAATTAAGGAGCTAACGCATCCATCCCAACCATTTGATCAACAACATTTCTCTTTCATTTTCCAACCTTTTCCTTCTTGCGAAAACACAAAAGTATAT
>JBBYHL010000022.1:3423109-3447105 GCA_038381835.1 Adansonia madagascariensis | reverse complement strand
AAAAAAATTATTAAATTAATGAACATTAAATTTTAAAAAAATATATTTTTTCTAAAATAAATTTTAAAATAGTATAATATGGACGGGCTTAAAGGGCTTGAACTATCTATTTACAAATATGGGAAGACTTGAAAAAAATTCAAAGCCCATATTTTAAGCCGGATCAAACTTGAACAAACATAGTTAATGTTAATATCATACTCAAACTCGACCCGAATTCAGCCCGACTCGACCCATGATCAAGTATACTAAAAAGCACTAAAAATATCCCATCGAAACAGAAACCCTAAAAAAATAAAAATGGGGGCTTGTCAAAATGGTAAACAGCTGGTTCAATGGTAAAAATTTAGTTGAATTAGGGTAAAATATCTTAAATTGAATTGCAAAGAAAATAAAAGGAAAACGGAAAGAAAAAAGAAAATTTCAACTTGGTTGAGAAATCCAGTTATATACAGTGTTTGTACATGTGTAAAATCGACAGTATTAGTGTATTAGTAGTAGTCGTCACTAATTATCTAATGTAGAATTTGATTTCGATTTCCCATTTCTCTTCCAGTTTATTTATTTCATTGATTAATCCAAGACGAAAGAGGAAAAGGACAAAATCCCACTGAAGATGGACTTGGATGGATTAAATTAAGTCAGACCTGATTGATTAGGTGTTGGAAGAGGGCGTGCACCACCAAATTAATGCAAGCACCACCAACCGCTCCCCACTTGCATCCAACTTTCAATTTAAAGTATAATAAAAATTAAATATAATAAAAAAAAAGGCTTGGAGAATTTTGAAGAGAGTTCCTCTTCTTCGACGATGTTCAAAAATCAAAATTGCACCTCAAGGGTAAAAAGAAAACAGAGATGATATCTTATAAATTTTTAAATACGATATAATTATATACGATACGAATATAGCATAAAAAATAATTTAAGTATAACATTAAAAAATAACAAGAATAGATAAAAATATAAAAATATGTAAAAAATTTATATAATACGAATTATTAATAAATTAAAATTTATATAAATATATAATATTTTAAATACGATTATAATATATAAAAATAAATAAATATAATATAAATATAAATATATGAATTATCAAATCTATATCCTAATAATGCATAAAATTAGGAGCGAACAAGTGGGGCATTGGTCCCAAAAGTTTTTAAAAATCCCTTTTTATAGATTAAATAAATTTAAATCAAGTATTCTCGGGTTAAAAGAATTATAATTTATATATTTATTTATCCATCTGTCGTTATTCAAAAACTTTTAAAAATAATTGGTACATCATAGATATTAAATCACATTAATATGAATTAAAAAAAAACTCAATTTAACTTTTTAAATTTTAATATATATATATATATAAACCAGATTTGGAGTTTTTTTGCCCACCGATTGCGGCGTCTGCTCTTCTATTCCTAATGTCTTTCAATCCATTTTCCACTTTTGCTTGTTATACAAAGTGAAATTGCAATTTAAGTACAAGATATTTAAAAATTAAGCACTTGATGAAAAATATAAGCAATTTATACAAGTATACACTAATTAAATAAAATAAAAAAAAAGGTGGAGAAAAAGAGCAAACAAAACGATAAATACAGATTTGACCATTTCTCTAGATGCGTATGCCATCTGTTCATTCCTCAGTAAAGTGCTCAATCCATTAATTTGAATCTTTTACACTTTTCTGTTCTTTAAGACAAAGTACATAACTTTTATACTCTTTTTATCTTTTCTATGATTTAAGACAGTAATCTCATCTCCTGAAGATTCTACCTGATCCTTAGTTACTTTACTTAATACCCTCTACAAGGATTTTCTCGACAACAAAATATGTTTGAGTTTTTTGCCAATATATTACAATAATACAAGTGAAGAATGAATAAAAATTTGTATACGAGAATTTGGAGAATTCAGGCTTTCAAACACTAGAATACTCTTCATTGCTTAAAGAAGTAGAATTGATGCTCTTGCAATTGATCCCATTTTGGGAAAATAAAGATATAACTCTTGGTCTCTTAGCCTCTCAATCCCCTCTATTTGATGGCTTGTACTTCAAGTTTAAAGTTTATGCTTTTACGGGTTTTGATGAGACACATGATTAAAAAGTTGACTGAAATTTTAGCTTCCTACAATAATGTTAAGAAACTTGTGTTGAAAAATCTCCTAAATTGTTCAAGTATGTTCCTCATTCAATTTAAAAAGAGATTTTGATAAAGTACAAAACAAGATTCATGAAGATAATGGAGATTTGAGTTTTTTTTTTTTTCATTATTGTCGATATGACTCGTGATGAATCGAAAAAAGAAAATGACTCTTATTTCGAGATTTGTTGATAAAGATAATTTTGTATATGCATTGATTAATTAAAAGCACGTCTATATTAACTCTTAAAAAATAAAATATGTGTATTTCTCTCACTCTATAATCTTATGTTCAAAATATTGGTCACAAAGATTATGACAGGGCTAGTAATAAGCACGAGGAATTTAAAAGATTGCAAACATTATTCCTTAATGATTGTCCTTCTACTTATTATATGTATTGTTTTTGGCTCATCATCTACAATTGGCTCTTGTTGCCCGATCTAGAGTGGTACATTACGTTCATGAGATTTTCAACAATTTGACTTTGTTTAGTAATTTTGCTTTTGCCTCGACCAAATGTAAAAAAGAATTACAAGTTGCTCAAGTAGCTGAAATTGCGCGCATGCTAATTGTTGATGAGCTTGAAACTAGATAAGGTGCCAATTAGATTGGCACTTAAAAATTGGCTGGTGATACTTATTGGGGTTCTTTCTTTGATTTCATATGTAGTTTAACAACAATGGCTGATGCAACTTGTTTAATTCTTGAAAATAATAAAAGAAAAAGATCTACTTATTCTCAATGAGGGAATACTAGCGCTGTGTCCAAATTGATTCAATCATTCGAATTCATTTTTATTTTGTACTTAATTAAAGAGGTCATGGAAATTATTGATGTAGCGTGCAAAGCTTTGCAACAAAAATTTCAAGATATTTTGAATTATAGTTTTCGACTATAAAGATGTTAATTCAGAAATTAAGAAAAGATAATTAGGGTCGTTTGCCTAAAAATTTGTACCATCATTTTGTGAGGAAAAAGAAAAGCCATGATTTAAGTGTTCCTAATTTGTATGCTTAATGTTTTGATGGTTGATGTCAATGTCAATGAGCCCAATTCATTATGGAACACACCATTATCATTTTACATAGTAAATGAAGTCATTGATTTTCAATTACTAGAATTACTTAGTATATAAATATAACATTTATATAGTAATTAAAATATAATATGATATAAATATATTTTTCAAATTCATATAATATGAATTATTAACGTATCAAAATTTATATAAATATAAAATAACTTAAACACGATTGTGAAATCATAATATAAATACACAAATTGCTAGGTTTTACTGCACGTACAATGAATATTTTGACATTTAAGTCTACTTAGGATCAAAAGGAATAATATAAATCTTTTAATATCGGTGATATTCGGACTTCTGTGTGTGTATGTATATAATTCTCTTGATTTTAAAGAGGGATTAAATTTGAAATTTTAATTGAAATATTTTAAACATAATATGAAAAATGATAAGAAACTACAAATTTCATCTTTTTACCATAGTAGAACAAATCATAGTTGCGATTTGTTCCGATAGATATGAGATTATAAAAAAATTATTTTTTTGATAAATTAACCAGACTTGTTTTAACTTTTTAATATTTACAGTAATTAGCAAACAAACATTTTTAATTATGAAATTCGTTAAAACTTAACAAGAAATAAATTGAAAGATGAGTGTTTTTGCAAATAATTTGATTGTCGACATTGAAAGAGAGATCGGTGCGATATTTATTTCATATTCGATTTTTGAAAAATTTTGATTCTTTAAAAGAAAGTTCCATTATTTTAGATAAAATTATTTATTTGGCCTATTTTATTTATTTATATTTTTGTTTATGTATTGAAAATTTATGATATTATAAATTTGTTATTTTTTATTGATATATTACTTATATATATATATATATGGATATGTTTTTTAATAGCAAGAATAGTAACTCAATATGAAAAATTATGTATATACATACAATTTTAGACTTTTAATTGATCTTCCAAAAATCAAATATCAAGATCTATAACGAAATCCACTAATTATACATTCAGTCATGCACCCTTAATTAATTGGTTAAATAATCCAATACGAATTCCCACTTTATAATCGTTAATTTTTATTTTTTTTTATATTTGAGGTTATAAAATATTTATATATATAAAATTTTGGAAAATAAAATTATAAAATTAGAATAAAGAGATGGCATAATATAAAATCACGAGTATTTATTATTTTGTCTAATGAATATTCGATTCAACAATATGAATATATTATTATTATTATTATTATTATTATACAATTCGTTTTCCCTTGAATTTTGTGTATTCAGTAATATTATAAATTCAAACTCTTTTTTATAAATATTAGGGTATAATATTTTTATTCTTAAAAAGTAAAAACTTGCAATTAATTTAATATTTATTTATATTTGATGCATTAAAATTATCTAATATTATTTTATTAAAAAATAAAAATAACTTGATTTTTAAGAAGATGACAACAAATAATTTACTGTATAACTCCATTTAATATATGTGAAAATGTTATCAAATATCAATCTCAAAAGAAATATTACTTCTTAGTTCTAAAAGGTTTTATATATATTTTTTGATCACTAGAGACAGAAAATAAAAAGAAAAGAGAGCGTTTTGAAAGCGTTTCTTCTTTCTGTTTCCTTCAACGTTTAAAAAAAACAAGAAAACAAAAGCTTAGGAAGTTGTAACATTGCAAAGCAAGTTTGGTGCCAACTGGTGACCAACGAGCCTTCTTTTTAGAAGAGAAAATCAAGAAACAAAACACAGAAACCCCCCAAGACTCTCTTCTTTTCTTTCTCTGAAACAAGCCAATTTGGAAACTGTTTTGTAGTCGTTGGGTCATTCTTATTTCTCAGTAAGAAAAGAGATTATGGAACTGAGACCCAACTGGGAACTCAAAAACTGCTGCAACCATGAACAAGTAGTCTTTCTCGTCACTGTCGCTGTCTGCACTGTTGTTATACTTGCGGTAGTTCTCTTTCTTCCTCCCAGCTCTTCCCTTCCTGTTGTTTACCAAATCTATGCCAATTTTCTTTTTTTTTCTCCTATCTGATAAAAAAAATGCCAATGGTTATCTTTTTGGGGTTAGAATCTATTGTAGTTCAAGTAGGAACAATGGGTGATCTGGGTAATAGTTGTTTCTTTTTTTTTTTTTCTCTCTCGGAAATGGGAAAATGAGGAAAGTTTTTGTATTGTTTCTTTGAAGTTAAGCGGTTCCTCAGTATATTAGTAAAAGTAGATGGATATTTATTAATTGGTAACATTTAATTTTGATGTTCGTTTTGTTGAAAGCAAAGCCTGCTTCTTTTTGCTCAATGTTTACTGCTCTTTCTAGTAATTGGAATCCATGTGAACTTATGAACAAGTTATAACTGTAGGTTTAAGGTATATAAAATTAGATTTCACTTTTGACTTAAAAGGTATTTGAGAACTTAAATGCTGTCTGTTTGGAATTGGAAGCTTTAGTCATTAGTGTGTTCAAGCCTACATATCAATCCTCAAAGATAAAAGATTTATTGATTTTTAATGTATGGTGCTACTAATTTGGTAATTTTATATATAAGCTATAGACTAAAGTCCATCCTATTTCAAATTGTGCTAAAGTTTAGCCAATTTGGCTGTTGATTACGTTAAGATAAAAAGAGACAGAGTATGATCTTTTAATTAATTTTACATAAAATTCAGTTATTTAGAAAGCATTGTGCTGGTTAGAAGTCTTATTATATGCTATCAGTTCCTAGAATATGTTGTACTTTGATGCTTTTCTGCTCCGGGTGCAATGTTTCTGCTGTGTGGTTTAAATCATTATTTGATCTTTGTAGCTGTGGAGGACAATACTTCTGAGACCTTTCAAGCTTGTGACTGTATTTCTTCATGAGGCAAGCCATGCTATTGCTTGTAAACTCACATGTGGTCATGTAAGTATTTCTTTATATTCTTGTGTGCTATCTTGCTAAATTAATTTAATAATTCTTTTTTGATAAATTCTAGACAAATTCTTTGTTAGAAATGCTCACTTTTAATGTAGTAGTCCTTGTTACTACAATGACACTCTCTGTCAGCATGGATGGAACTAGGGTTGCGCAGGGGTGGTTGTCCCCCCCACACCAAAGTTTGAAAAATTTTTAATTATATAGAATTTAATAATAAATAAGTTTAGGCAAGTAAAAAAATTTTAATTTTCCCTTTAAAGATTAAATATAAGACTCTTGCCCCTCCCGAGTAAAAAATCCTGGTTCCATTACTGTCTGTCTTATCATTATCCTGTAAATTGAAGTTAGATGTTTGTTGTGCATTGGCTTTATTTGCAGCGAGAGCAATATTTTCATCCAGCATTAATATTGAAGTTTTGTTGCTGAGTGCAGAAATTTACTCATTGAACCTTGTTAAGATGTGGTCATCAAGATCAAGAGGGGACAATAGGCATAAGATGTAATGTTGAAACACAGACAATGTAGTTTCCCAAAAATTCATATGGCTATAGGTGTACCATCTTTATTTCATCAGTAACTCTTTATGAAAAATATCTAGTTCGATTAAGAAATTCTTAACATTATCTACTTATATATTGCTTGGTAAACACACACACACACGCATATAGTTAGAATACCAATGGAGAGTCGAACATACCCTTTGCTATTCAGGGTTAGTGTCTCTGAAGTTTCAATCTCTTTAAGCAATCTATGCGAAAATATACACCTCACAAGTTTATTGGTAGAGATAATCATCTTTGTGTAGTAAAAGTAGCATTAATTCCATGAATAAGTTGCATGCCTTTTCATTTATGCATCAAAGTAATACAACTAGATATATTTACTTGACTCAAATTATTCAGACTAGGACTTACTGTCAAAAAGGAGGTTCTAATTTCAACTCCCCCTCACCCAACGTAACTTGAAAGAAAAAAGAAAGCAAAGAAAAACACCCTTAACTGTCCAAAGGAAAAGAAAAATAAAAAGACAAAAAGAAGAAGCATCTTGGCACCAATGTTCATGTTAACTTTCTATGTCCTTGAAGGATCAAAGCCTTGTGAATATGATACAAAATGTTGTCATGCAAATTAAGGTTGAAATTGGCTTGAGCAACTTGAGTTTGTATTAATCACAATTTTGCAATTCAGTATATTAAAAGAGTGGTTTAAAAATAAGAGGAAATGTTTAATCTATATCGTATTTGTATTTTGGGCCTAATCATCCACTAAAGTGCTTGTAATAAAAAGTTATTGTTGTAAGCTAGAATCATGTAAAATAAATCATTATATTTTTCAATTCATTAATTGAGTGCATAAGGGTAGGAAATAGAGATGAATTTCACCCACATAATGGAAACATGAAGAAAGTGGGTTTCATTCTTGTTTTTATGTTAATGGCTTGATTGAAGGACAGGCAATTCTTTCTGTCTTTCTGAACACAGGACTAATGGTTATGGGTCCCTGCATCTGTAAATCACATTTTATAGTGCCTATACTTAAAATCAATGAATGACAGAATCTTAGGCCCCACAGTTCCATTTGAGTGAATAATAGTGTTGAGCACCAGTTTTCAACTATTTGATGTTATGCCCATCTGTGCTTTGTTGATTGCATAACTTTGAAATGTTCTCTGTTATGTATGATCTAATTTCTAAGACAATTTCATATGCAGGTGGAAGGGATCCAGGTTCATGCAGATGAAGGTGGAACCACACAAACACGTGGTGGCATATACTGGCTAATCTTGCCAGCTGGATGTAACTTTTTTATTTCTTGATTGCTTGCATACAGAACAGATACAGGCTCATATCTACAGACTCATACGCACATAGATTCATAATTACGTCAACACTTTCAGTTACAGCCTTTTGACATTACACTTCGTGTGTTGGCTTATTCATCCATGTATTAATATGCTCATGCACGTTGTTCTGCACATAAAATTTAAAACCTGGGATTCACTAATCACTACCAATGGCCTCTTCATGAGGTTGCTGGCCCTTTTATCAGAATTAATATTTTTTGTTACGCTTCAGATCTTGGTTCATCTTTCTGGGGAATGGTTTTGATACTAGCATCAACAAATCTTCTTACTGCAAGAATTGCTGCAGGATGTTTTGTTGTTGCTCTACTTGTTGTACTCTGCGTAGCCAAAAATGTAAGTCTTCCTAAATACCAGGAATAACCTTTTCTTGTTTTTGATATTTCATTGGTAGAGCATAGACTAGGCATTTGCAAGATTGTTTGGAAATTAGTTTGGTTCTTTTAAATATGAATTCAAGAATTCAAGGTACAAAAGGGTGCTGAAACCACATTGATTGTAAAATATAGACTCATTATCACAAGGCCATGAAATAAGACATGATTTCAATAGCAAAATAGAGTCGTTTTGTTGCAATTAGTAGTAAAGAAAAAAAAAAAAAAAAGCTTGTCATAAACATTTAGCTCGCTTTTCCTTTTAACTGCATCGACATATATTCTGTCACACTGATTATTCTATTATTTTGTGGCTCTTGATTATCTTTCATATTGTTTGGCAGTGGACACTAAGAGGACTTTGTATTGGTATGTCTTTTGATAGCTTCAAAAAATCTGGTTGATATATTATCTGAGAAACAGTATTCTTATGTATGAGATGGCAGGGTTTGTTCTTTTCCTTGGTGTGGTTTGGGCTCTTCAAGAAACAACAAAGATTCGTATACTTCGGTACATAATTTTGTTTATTGGTAAATGGATCCATCTTATTGTCTTTCTAAACTTTTTTTTTTTTGGTCTGAAATTGGACTATCATTCCAGTATTCTTTATCCTCTTTTTAGTGTGATCCGACAAAAGTCTATTTCTTACTGCAGGTGTAATGAACAGCTTGTTTTCAGTTTATGGTATGGTTTTAGAGTAAGAAATGTTGAATCTGGTGATTTTTACATGCCTGTTTCATAGTTACTGATCCTATACGATTTATGTTTGATGATACAGATATATATGATGACCTCATATCTCGTAGAGTTCACTCTAGTGATGCCGAAAAATTTGCAGAAGTGTGTCCTTGTCCTTGCAATGGCGTCGGATGGGGTGTCATCTGGTGAGCATATTGAAGTTTATGGAGTAATTAATCTTAAATTTTAAAATATGCCTAAAGATTAATTGATTTCCTTGTTCGCAAAGATTTGACAAGCTGGATTCTGTTGAATCTTGTTAGGGTGTGTTGTGTTCTGAATTAGAAAAAAATTCTTATGGCAGGGGTTTAATATCATTCTTATTTCTTTGTGGAGCAATGTATCTTGGTCTTGTAATATTGTCTTGAGGTAGACTCTAGTGTCAAAGGTAATTTTCTCATTCAGTTTAATTAGCTTTTCAGGCCTGTTCTTGCATGACTTTATACTTTATGGACAGTTTAAACATCTAAATGCTTCATCAGAATTCAGATACCGACTTCCTTTCCGTGTGTCTCTGATTTTGTGTAGGAAGCAGCTAGACTTGTTGAAACACTGGACACTGGCCTGTTTGCTGTTTCATTCACTTCCTGAATGCCATCCCAGCTTTGGTCTGGATTCTAGACCTGGTAATTCGTATTTTGTTAGTTATTTTTCTGTGTTGCATTCATGTCGTGTAATAGTATCATGTTCAGAATTGCCAAGTCTATGGGACTCGGGGGATGTACCTAAAAACCATTCTTTTTCCCCCTATTTGTTTACTTTTTCTAGCACAGAAGATTCATTGATATCCAAAGTTAATTCAATTTTCCTTTGAAAAATGAAAATTTAGCATTAAACAAAATGACATGGGGGTAGGAGTTAGAAAAAACAAAACTTGAATCTGGACTTTGATCCTGGTAAATGCGAATTAGGAGATTCGTATTCAGTTTCTGGTGTAGCTGAAGAGTTGCTTATAACTTGTGTTGAAGAAGTTAACCACTGAGGAGGTGGCCAGAACAAGCGACAGTAGGCAGGGCAATTCTCTAAAGGACTAGCACGAGCAGTTTTTAAATCAAACACAAAAATTCGACCATCTTGATAGTTAGGGTATCCAGAAGGGAGGCGAGACCTCTCGAATAGAAAATGAGGTTTCCTTTACCCCAATTAAATTCAGAAGCTGATGCACAAATTGCTTGACTAAAACCAAGAAACAAGATATGATTTCCCCCCAAACTTTCCATCTCATCCCACTTCTGCTCTTCTTCATCTAACCTGAAAATTCTAAAACCAAAACCATGGCTCTCCCCAGCATCGGGAAGTGAAATTGTGGGCTCAAAGTAAAACATCTCAACAGCCACCAAATCATCACCAGATTGAGCCAAGAACCATCAGCTACTGGGACAGCCACCATGTTGCGTGAAACTAACGTTCAAAGATTGGTAAATGACTAAAGTTATTCTTCTTCCTTTTCCCTCAACGGCATAGAAAATTTTTTGCTTCGTGTCATGTTCATTATTTTCTTATGATGTTTTTTATAATATCTCAGTTCATTCAAATTTTTTTATAATTTTTAATGATGATTAAATTTTAATTTTAAATTAATTTATTTAAGATATTAAAATATAAAATTATTTAAATAATTTATTACAGTGATTTAATTTAAAAAAATTTATCTTTTTAATTAATTATTTTATTTTCAATGTATTTAAAAGTTATTGGACAGTACATTGATTTAAATATTGATTTAAGATTTATACCCCACAAGTTGAGGAAAAATATTTTCAAAAGATAAATTTATTTTATTAATTATTTTATTTTAGATTTAAATAATATATTTATAGAGATTGGTATGTTTGTTTACTCGCGGGTAGACTAACATTCATACTTGATTTACTCAAAAAAAGTAAATTTTTATTTTATTTTTGAATAATACATTTTAAATTGGTTGATCCTTACGTCGAATCTTAAATTAATTTAAGATCTATTTTTGATCTTAAACAATTATTATAAATTTAATTTTCATAATTAAAATATTGTAATATATTCATATTAATATTGTTATAACTTTAAAATAAAAAATTTAAAAAATAATTATAATTTAATAAAATTTAATTTTTATAATTAATTAATTAAAAATTTTATAAAAATATTTTAAACCCCACAAGCGTAAGCGTGGGTTAAATTCTAGGATATATAAAAGCCAGAGCTCCCAGCATCAAACCGCAATTGGGCATCCATTTTTTTTTTCAAGATTTGAACCCTCAATTTGATATTATTAAAATTTTAAATTCCAACTTCTGATTGTGATTTTTTTTTCTCAAGACTTGAACCTTGAGTTTTGAAATTATTAAAAATTTAAATTTCAACTTTTGTCAACATCCGCTCGATTTAATAGTTAAATGAGCATAAAAGTGATATATAAAAGTTTCAATTCGAGTTCAAGTATCTCTTTTTCTTTCTCCAATTTATGATTATAATATTGCTTTTCTTGTATCGATTGAAAATTTTAATAAAAAATATAATTTAAAAATTTTTAAGCATTTAATATTGTTATAAAAAATATTATAGAAAATTAAAATATCAAAAAACTATAATTAAAATAATAAAAATTAAAAAATGTAAATATAATAAAAACAATTTATCCACAAGCCCATTTTCATATCCCCAAAATTTTATTTTCTTAACTTTTTTTTAGTTAAATTATATTTTTAAACATAAAAATCAAAATTTTTTACTCTTTTAACATTACCTTAATATTTGCAATGAAATACTTTTTTTATTCAATTTCAGAAACTATGCAAATAAAAGATTATTGATTAAATAGAATAACCTCTTCATAAAGCATTCGTCCATCTTTTAGACCTTATTCTGCTGTAATCTTTTTTTCCATTCGGTTAGTTCCATGTAATTGAAAATTTTTCAAAAAAAAAAAAAAGAAAAAGAAATACGACTGCTTATCAGTAAACACAACCACAAATCCCATCATTTTGCTTTAATAAATCTTAAAAAAAAAAGGGAATGAGAATTGAATTTCAGAACCAATGAGAACCCTTTAAAACTCAGAATCCTATGCCATTAAATGCAATACTACATGCAGAATAAACGTCGTAATAACGAAGAAAATAAATCCATAATGACGCTTCTCTGCTCGCTTAGCAACTCATAAAACTCAAAATTTTAAGACAAAGCAGTTTTAGGGGAAATAGAAGGAATCAAAAACACTTCAAAAAGGACCTAATTACGCCTCTGTGACTGGGAACTCAAACGCAACATCTTTTCCAGCGAGCTTCCGATGAACTGCGGAAAAGGTCCCATGCTTGTACTCTGTGTTGTTTCGTTCCTTGGGGTCCTAGAAGACCTGCCCAGAATGAGCGAGCATTATTAGCCTTCAAAAAATTAGCCGACTATGAAGGATGACGGCAATCATGATGTATAACACATCAACAAGACCTATATATAAAAAATTTCTCAATATCACAATGCTTTCACACATCACTTGGCTTTTTCATCAACATTTAGCAACCCGATTCTAGTATTAGCATTAATAATTATACTACAGCAGTGTTGTACCTTTATTATCTTTGATCCATCAACTCTATATCTACTACGCTTCCCGACAATATCTTCTAGCATTGCCTCATGTACAGCAGTCAACGTGCGGCTGCGTGGCCTCTGGACAGCCGAACCTTTCTTTCTGGAGGCCTCGATATCCTTCGAGTGACAATAAGAATCGCATTCTATCATATATTCATAAACTAAATTAAAACTTAAAACCAAGAACATGTGCAAATCGATCAAACCAAAACTAGCAATAATCATTATAAGCACAAAATTGAAATTTATGTAAAACAGTAAAGTCAAATCAAGCAATAGTATTTACAAAGAAATACCAATTCATGAATAATACAATAAAACCAGATTAATTCTCATTTCTTGCAGAACTGGAATCTATCAGATCTGGAAAGGACAATTTATGCAAAGCATGCGAATTAAAAATGTCATTGAATTTTGCAACATGATAATGCACCTAATAAATTGTAACTAGAAGACCTAAACCAAAATTTCAAACTCCCCTCCCCCACTCATTGTTTCCTTATAAAGAAAGAACAAAACTGAAGGACAATGAAATAGCCTAGTCCTTTCCTCACCTTACCGCTGAACTTCTTTCCAAGTTCCCTCACAAGCTTAACATGAACCTTGCTAAAAGCTTTGCTCAATCAGAAGGGGACATGAATAACAACAGCTTTCCGGCTCCCAGAAACATCAATTTGGCTGCAAGAGATAAATTTTATATCAATCATATGATGGGCAAATACATAAATAACTTTTCAAACGGACCCTAATGAACCATTCTTACAGTGCTGAATTAATGTAGAGGTCTTTTAGGTCACTTTTCCGATCCTGGTTGGTATTCTCTAAATGAAAGAATGCCTGTCGCAAACATACATGGACGCATACTCAAATCATGTACCCAGTATAACACATGTTCAAGAACTTTTCAAGTGCGTTTTAAAACCTGGGCAAATGACTCCTCAAATTCTGTTGGTTCAGCATCCTTTATCTTTGTGGATCTTCTTCCTTGATGTACACATCTTCAAAATCTACATTGTGGGATGAATAAAAAGTTGAAAAAGAATTTTCAAAAAAAAAAAAAAAAAGGGAAAATGTAATTACAAATCAGATTGAACTAGAAAAGGGATCAAGCATTTAATTATCCGTATACAAATTTTACAGGCCTTCCCAATTTCAATAAAAATTTAAGAAGTGGGGATCCAACTTTTGGACCTACCGCTCAATTTATGATGAGTAAAACAATTACACCAATTTCAAGATTCAATATCAAGTTTATAAATTACAAGTTTTTAATAAAGTTAAATTCCATGATGTATTATAGGAAAGCAAATTAAAGAATACTTCAACGTGAAATGCTTCTTCGCCCATTTGGCAACAATTCTTGAATAGACAAAAAAAAAAAATAAAAAGGGTTATCTGTCAAATATCACAATCTTAAACCAATTACTCTTAATCAAACATCATAATCTAGTTTTTTTATACATAATGTGCCATCTATATGGACATGACCATAAGTAGCAACAACATGTGAACAAAGGTACCTTTATGTTCGAACAATAGTCACACCATCTCTCATTAAGATTGACTTTGTAGTTTAAAGCCACAATTCCTTTCCGTAGGTTTGTTAAGTTTTCAACTAGGAAAGATTGATTTGCTTGCGTAAACCCACGAACAAGATGGGAGTTAGCTTTCCTTCAATTTTTTCTCATCGCATCAGTGACTGTTTCGTAGTAAGTATGGCTTGCCTCCATCACTGCTATCTACTTGTTACCCATCTTAACAAATAGTTCAGCCAACCTAAAATATGTTGTTTGGATTAAAGTAGCTATGGGAAGATGATGAGTTTCTTTCAACACCGAATTTATACATTCACCTAAGTCCGTTGTCATATGTCCATAGCGTCTTCCTTCATCATATGGTTGAGCCCTTCCTCAAAATCCTATCAATCCAATCGGCCACTTTTGTATTTTCTGCACGAAGATTTTCATAGTACCACTGAAATCCTATCAATCCAGGATAAGAATGTCAGTGACTGAATGATAATCCAGGATCACGTTCTGTTTCGGGATGACTAGATAACATCCTAGGTGCATTAACATTGTGAACATCTGCCAACGTAGGTTGCCTCATCCTTCGACTAATACCCGATGATGGAAAAATAAAAGGTTGACTTTGTTCACAGAGCCATCTCATGTATTCATCTGATGGCTTAAAATTGTTGTTCATTATTTCAGAACTAGATGCAATTAGTATTGAATGGTTTTGCCAAAATTGATTCCACTTTTCTTAATTTTTGGCCCAGTTCTCTGCATGATTGCCACACATGTCAATCTTGTGAACTTTGTCAAGGTTCACTGGTGCTTGAGGAATTGGTTGTTGCATCCCAAATTGGTGAAAACCCTATCCGTCTAGTGCCACTCTATAACTTGGAAGCATATTAGTGCTGTATTTACACGCCAAATGTGGCTACTTCTATATGCTTTTATTGGGAGGCATGCCAATATTTCATTGGAATGATATGACATCCAAAAATACTGAAAAAATATATAAAAATTATTACTAAACAATATGGCATCTATTGGGTTACAACAAACGAACTTTAAGCAACTACATTAAAATATTTACCATTTCAGAGGTAATGCGTTCAAGTCTTTCTCTAATACTTTCGAGCTTCGTTGGGATAAATCTATAATCTTTTCGACAGCATCATCTGTTCAAATATATATATACATATGTGAAATTTTAATAATTTTAATATTAGTATAACCTCTTCATCTAATGTAATATAAATGAAGTATTCAAGTTTATTACCTTAATGCAATAGGGTATGCAAGCTGTACACTAACTCTTGGTGCAAGAAATGGTATTCGATACCAAGCCTACGATTGCAGCAGCCATAGACAACCACCTATGTCACATGTGCATTTAGTTGCGGCCCAATATAGTTCCCTATATAAGAATCCTAAACAGGCTGAACCCTAACTATAATTTTTAGCCTCTTTTGAATCTCACAAAATTAGAAGATATATTAAATGAATTCGATTGCTAGATTTATTGGGCATTAATATGCCTCCAATTAAGCATAAAATATAGGATCTAGCAGCATATTCTATATCTTGTATAGTTGGATTTTCTAGGAGTGTAGCAGAAGTTCTTTCTAATCAAACTATTTTAAGCCTTGACCTTTCTAAAAAGTCAACTGAAAGGATCTCATCTAATAATTCAAGGTATACCTCACTCCATTCCAAAAAGCTTTCCCCTGTTACTGCCACGCCATTAACTGGTAGTCCTAATTAAAGTGCAACATCTTCTAAGGTGATAATGTGTTCATCGCATGGAAGAGGAAATATATGTGTTTTAGGTCTCCATAGTTCAATCAAGGCTTTCATTAGTCTAAGCACATATTGTGGGGTTCTCACTAAAGCTGCATAAAATCTAGATGACCTTAGATAATCTACAATATATGCATTTGGTTTTTCCAAAATAAATTTACACAATCGTAGCTCCTGATCATAATCCTGCTCAAAAAGTAATTAATTTATTAGTTATAAGATTCTAAATTCAAAACATTTAAAGATTTGATTAATAAAATTTTAATACCTTCGATAATACCCTCGACGATATATGAATTTCTTGTAATCTCAACAATGATGATGATGATGATGATGATAAAGCCATTATATTAATCGAAAATATGCCTATAACAAGTTAAAATTCTTTTAACATTAAAATAACTTAATTTATCAAGCTAAATCAACTTTTCCAATAAAAAACCTTAATTACAACATAAATAGATTTCATCATAGAAAAATTCTCATGGCATAATGTACTTATCCGTTAATTTTTTTCAAAGAGGCTGAAAATCATAACTTAATCATTCAAAAAAATTTCAACTGCTAAAAAAAAACTTAATTACAATGAAACTAAATTTAATCATGATAATAAATTATAAAATTAAATTTTAAATTATTTATTTAAAAAGCTTAAATCATACCTTAGTCAACGACAACAAATTTCAACTTCTACAAACAAAAACTTTAGTTATAATAAAATTAAATTTAATCATAATAATAAATCACAAAGCTAATTATATTTTAACATTACAACAATACTTCTACAAATAAAAATAAAACATACCTTAAAAAATTATAAAAAACTTCTTCTAAATACGAATATTTAAACTATAATTTTCTTTTTTTCTTTCTTTGATATAAAAAAAGGCTTGAGCTCTATTTATAGAGCCCGAACTCTTCATTCCCTTCCCTCTTTCCCCTCAATTATTCTAAGGGTCATGAATTTTAAGGGTCCTCTCAATTAAGTCCGTGACCCTAACTTTTTTTTCAGGGCCATGGATCCTGTCAAAGAAAATTGGCAGGGCTCTGCCCTGCCAATTGCCCCCCCTAAATAATGGAGGAAGGGCAACACTAGGAACTCACACCCAAATAGGGGGGCGAGTTCCTAATGGAAAGAGTATGGCGAGTTCCTAATGGAAATAGTATCCCATCGAGAACTTGCCATCTCAGATGGCAAGTTCTCAATGAGCTTCATGAATCAATTGGCAACTTGCCATATCTCAGATGACGAGTTCCTAATATATTATATTCTGGCCTCCCCCATGACGATCTCTCAACGGATAAACACATTCTCAGAATTAATTTGAAACTAGCCTATACCTGGAAATAAAAAAAAATTTAGATTATTTCTGTAAAAAAGCCTTAAAATGATTTTTCTATTGTTTTCTTCCTTTTTATCATGATAATAATGTTCAAATTTTCAAATCAATTTTTTTTTTAAAATAAAATTATTTTAAATTTTTAAATAAAATTAATTAGATATCATATTTTTACTTTAACATTTTTATTATTAAAAAAACATAAAATTCATTTCAATTTAAACACCTTATAACTACAATAATTATAATTGAGGACATAGTCAGAATTTTTTAAGAAAGATCAAATAAAATTTCATATAACTGAATATTAACATATAATTTATGTTGCACCAAATAAATATTCTCCATAATGACAAAAGAAAATAGAATATGATTTTTAAAACAATTACTTTTCAGTAAATGTGCTTTGGACTCTTTCATAATATTTAAATTATCTAATATATAGTTTTTGTGTAATATCTCATAACAATACCCCTTTAAATATAAACAATCAAGCAATCATTACAAGTGTATTATCTCATTAACTTATTGATTATAATTGAAACTTAAATTAAAAAATATATTGATAATAAAATATTCAATCATAAAAAAGTTTTAATACATAAATATATAAACAATTAATAAAAGTGATTAAAATTAAGTATAAGAAGCAATAAATTATAAAATATAAATAACTAATTAAATGCTTTTAGTTATAACTATACAGCAAAATAAAAAATTGTAACACATATATGACTAGAAGAGGGATTTTTTTCCCACAAGCCATTAGTAACATAATTGAAATAGTCCTAAGATTACGAAAACCTAAAAACATAAAAGTCTAAAATCAAAGGATTGTGAAAGGAAAGGGGCATAACTAGCATGTGTATACACACACACACACACACACACACATATATATATATATATATATATGGATTTTCAGATTTTTGGTAAAAATTCTAAAATGTATCAGAAGGCAATAGAGCAAAGCATAGCAACAATCATATCCATTCTTCTTCCATTTTTTTAATTTTTTTATTATGTCAGAGTTTCTTATTATCATTCACGAGGGTATGATCAGTAAAAAATGATAAATTTTAGGAGTTTTCACCTTAACCATCACTTTGAATCATTTTTTTACTTAAAAAGTTTTCATAAAATTATAGGGTTTGTTCTGGTTTTGTGGTTTTGCTAAGAATGATTAGATCATGGTGATTGTTATAATACTTCGAATGTACTTCATATCTTTTCAAATGATTTTGATCCTCGTCGAGAGAAAAAAATTCTTTACTTAAAGTAAAGCAACTATAGGACATGTACTTTACAATCAAACTAGCAAAAGGGAACGCACTAAGTTAGGCGCGTCAACAAAAATTTTAAAAAAAGTTTGTCAAAAGTAGAAGTGATAAGGTGTTTTTGTAGTAAAAAACCATGAATATTAGGAACCTTACCTACAAGCTATTTTATGTTGTTACCCTTGTGCGATAGAGATTGATGTACAATGTTCTTGATCTTTTTTTTCATTCCTTTTAATTTAGGGGGTGACTTATACTTGAGTCACAGTTTGATCAATGCTATTTGGGGAAGTTGGTGATTATGTATTATCCAAAAATAAATATCCAATTGCTTGGTCTCAATGTCCAACGAAAACCGTTAAATTAACAAACGTGAGATCTTAGGTAAAGAATTTCAAAGAGAATAATTGTACCTTAAGAAATCCATTCAAATAAAAAGAGCACAACTCCATCCAATGTTGTAAAGCCAATGAAATTCCCAACAAAAATATCGGGACATCACCGACACAGCCAAGAAAAAAAATAAAACCAAAAAAGCAACAAAATCCCATCATAGGTTTCAAAATTTGTACACGGGCAACACAGACAATTACTATTGCTACAGCAACCACAGCTCTAACAAAAACCCAAGCCTTAACCTATATAGGGAAAGAGGCAAAACATAATTCATAAACAGTTCATCCAAGTAATTGGTGAAGAGATTTGTATTATATGTTTGATGGAGCTTTGTATCTTATAAGAATGCTTGATATCAATGAAAGAAATTTTTATTTGCAAAAGCATTTTTTATTTTTTTATATATAGCAAAATGAGCATCTGTGTTTATTGCTTGTATTATTTTTGTGTGGATATGTCTGGGCTATGGCAAAGTGTTTCCTTGAATTCGACGGTTTGTCTTTCCTTGGTAAATACTGGGCATGCTAGAGTGTTATTTTGTTCATACGTTGAGGTTTTGTTTTTTCCCAACAAACATGGACATGGCAAAGCATTTTCACCTTTACACGTCGATTATGGGTAACGATGTCAAAACAAAAGAAAGAAAAGTGTTCTAAAAATTTAGGTTATGAAAAGTTTTACATATCGTGGTTGCTTTGTTGGCTTTATATACAGCAAAATGAGCACCATGTTTATCGTTTGCATTTTTTACGCAATAAACGGATATAACGGAGTGACTATATGTGGCTTCTCTTCCTTGCCTTACTGGTAAACATTGATTATGGCTAAGTTTTTTCCCTGAATTCAATAGTTTTAGTCTTTTTTGGTAAATGCTGGGTATGGTGAAGTGTTCTTCCTGCGTACGTTGCCATTTTGGTTTTGCCCAATAAACATTGACACGGTGGAGCAGTTTCGCCCATACACATGTATTATGAGGCACCGGTGTCGAACGAAAAAAAAGAAAACTGTTCAAGAAGTTTGGGTTATGAAAAATTTTACCTATGCTGGTTATTTGTTGGGTTTAGTTATTTTCCAAAGTTTAAGGTGTAGGATAGAGAAATGTCCCATTTTTCTTATAAGGACAGTGTTGATTGTATTGATTGCGACTTAACCCTTAGTTATTAGTTTTCGAAGACGATTTTGTAGGATTGAGATATGGTTATTGGGGAGATACGTGACATTATGGTGGCACACAGAAAGAGAATCGAAATTGGTGATTGTGATATCAAATCAATGCAACTGAAGTTGATTCGTTTTGGGGTTATAAATATGACAGTTTGGTAAAGGTTGGCACCCGTGTGTTGTGAGTTGAACCATCTAAAGGTTAAGAATTTTTTTGAGTAAAGGTGATGGTGTTAACTTTCAAGGGATTGGTGGAAGTATGTGAAGTGGTATTTAATGATAGTTTTGTTGGCCATTATAACCTGCTTTCCGGAGAGACATGGGATATAGCTCGGATGGTCCTTGGTGGTCGGAGGTTTTTGGTCTGGCCATAGATGTTGTGGATTTTTTCAGCCCTCTTAATTCGTGGGGTGACAAATGCTTAAGTTAGAGAATGACACCAACTTGTATGTTGCTGATATCTGTGTCTTTGAGCCAATTACGGAGAGTCAATTGTCTGCATTATAGAGGAAAGTAATCTGTTGTATATTATTATTGTAACTCGCAGGGAGATTTGTAGCATGTACTTGACGAAGCTTGGCATCTTGCAAGAGTGTTTGGTCTGGTCATAGATGTTGTTGTCGCGTTTCTTCAACTGCGTGGTATAGATAAGACGGTGATACCTTTGTTGTGTTAGCATGGACATTAAACTCTGTGCTTACATTTTTTTATCTTCTAGGACTATTTTGTGTTGTTAGAGTTGTGGTTTTCTTATTTGAATGGATCTTTTGGACTGAAATTGTTCTGTTTGAAATGCCTTCTCTCAGACCTCACGTGTGTTGATTTTAGTGGCTTTTGTTTAACATTGAGACTAAGTAATTGGACATTTTATTTTTGGATGGTGCATAAAATGTTTTTGAACTATTGTTTTATAACCTATGGAGCTACAGATTTACACACTGGCTTGGATCCAAAATGTATTTGAACTACTTGGATAGGAAAAAATGGTTTAGTTAATCATAAATATAAATCTTGTTATTTATGGGTTTAAAATGGATTGGAGGTGATGGATTTGGTTGGTTGCAATTTAAACTTGCACCGGTATTTTTCCTCTAAAACATATTTGTTTGCAGGCCTTGTCATCTTTTTTTGCCTTGGTTTGATTCCATATATTTTTGCCATAGCAATGTTATGGCAAAGTTTGGATGCCCCCGGGCATTCGCCCATGTCTGTGTAGTCGCATCTGCTTGGCCTTGGTCTTCCCATTAAGGTATTGTTTGCTCTTTCATAAAAATTTTTTTTAGGCAGAAAGAGGGAAGGGAGTGCAGAAAACATCCCAGGTTTGTCCACATGAGCGTACCTTGGTTTGTTTGTGTTTGGCCAGCTCATTGTGGCGTCATTTTTGCTTTCTCTTAACGTGTTGCATGGACAACATGATGTCTTCTCTTTTCTTGCTTTTTTTTTTTTTTTTGGGCAGAGCTATAGAAGGATACTGTATCACGGACAAGAAAACTCGCGGAAAGGAAAAGTAAAGGGGGTTTAATCGTTCCTCAATTTTTTAAGATCATGATTGAACCTCATATTATAGGAGCTATGATGGTATGTATTTTTATTTCATTGATTACCAATTTCTTGAATTAATCTTTAGAGCAATGATAAAAAAAATACTTCTTTAATCAACAATGTTAATTCCTTTGTTTGTGTATACGTGTGAACATAATCACCTAACATAGAACAATATTATTTTTAACTTGTCCAGTCACCATAAGAATTAATTCTCTAAGTAATATCTCAATCTTTTTGTAGTCTTATAAATTGATTATAGAAGATATCACGACAATTTGTATTGTAAAGTATGCGTGGTTTCAAAACACTAGCTGAAGTGTTTTTCAAAGGACTAGTGGGCAAATCACAAAAGATGAAAATAATTAACCACGAAAGAGGCTTATACTTTGTTCATGGTTAGAGAAGATTTATTCAAAAACACTGTATTCGATATGGAGATTTAGTAAAATTCATGTATAATGGAAAGAATTTTTTTGATGCCTATGTTTATGGAAGATGTACAGCCATCTTAACAAAATAAGACTTACTCGATAGAGAAAGTAAGTACACCTTTTTATGATGAATTATAGTCCTTAGCTATTAATTTAATATATTAATAATAAATAAAATTCCTTTACAAAAACATCACCTGAAATGTTATAATTTTAAATGTACATTACTTTTATTCTAAAAAAAAAGTACTTATTGAGAATAATATTTTCAATATTTAAACTTCAAATATTTATAGATAATAAAAAGGCCAACAATATAACAAGGCAATTTTCTAAGTTGTGTGAATTTTCATGCCTTATAATAAGTAGGAAGGCGCATTAGTCTTTGTAGGAGATCAATGGCACTTAGTAATTCATGTATTTATGTTAAGATATATTTTTTATTTATATAAATTTTATAATATTTTTTTTGATCTTATGCGTGACATATTCGTATGATTGTAATATTACTCAGAAAAAATAAAATTTTTAATAATTTTTTTAAAAAAATACAAACATTGAGATATTTTACGTAATTTAACATATATTTTGAGATTTTAATCAAAATTGAATTTCTTTTAAATAAGGATGGTGTTAATTATATTAATCATGGTTTGACTATGGACTTATCATTTTTCAAGGGAGCTTTGTTGGGACTTGTGTGAAGTTATTAGAAAGACATTTGGCATAATGATGGCACATATCACGGGATAAGTGGAGCCATGTATCGAAAAGGGATCAAATCTAGGGATAACGTAAGTAAAGCAGCATAGCTGAAGCTGATTTATTTTGGGGCTATAAACAGAGATAAGATGGTGATGTATTTCGCAAGGAGAAAGGATGTTAAGTTTTGAGCTTTTGGTTTAAAGATTGTAGCAAGAAATTTGTTGCGGAAAGGTTTATAGATGTGTCTAGAGTGCTATTCAAAAACTATTTTTGTTAGTTGTTATATGGAAGTTCTCTGTTTTTATTGGCCGTTATAGCTTAAGTCTATAGATATTGTGGATATGGAGTGGCGACGCCTCGGTCTTTTACATTTTGTCTCTATCCTTGAATAACCTTAATGGTTGTTGTCCATTGGGTGACAAATTCTGAGGATGCAATTTGGGTTGAATGTTTCACCATTCTCATCGTGTCCGCAAAGGATTAAGCAAAAGCCTCTTACCCAATTTTTCAAATCTCTATTTTGATATTTCCATCTTAGCTTCAGCATTCGGTTTGGCATATTGAAGTTCGCAATTCCTGATTCTTAAATTAATCATTTCATACCCCTCATCGCTAATTCTCCTTACCTCTTCCAACAATTTCTTACTTCCTTCTTCATAAGATTTTTCTTCTCACTTAAAACCATGTTCTCTTCTGGTGGCTTTGATAGCCAGTTTTGATGTTGGTGATATTTGTGCCTTTGAGTTAATTATAGGGAATGGATTGTTCGTGTCACAAAGGAAATCAAGGCGTTATGTATTATGTATGTAACTCATGAAGAGATTTGTTTTGTGTAATAAATGAAACTGTGTATCTTGTAAGAATACTTGACATCAATAAAAGGAATTTTTTTTTGGAAAAAATACATAATTGGCTTTTTTCTATACATAGTTGAATGATTATTTGTTCATTGATTGTAATCGGTGAGCAATAAACAGACACGGCAAAGTGATTTTTTGGTAAGTTGTCCTGGGTGCTAACATTGACTGTGGCTTAATGTCTTTCTTTGAATTCTGTGATTTTAGTCTTTCTTGTAAATATTCGATAAGGCGAAGTGATTTTTCTTTGTACATTGCCGTTTTGGTCTTGCGCAATAAATATTTATATGGCAAAGGATTTGCATTT
>JBBYHL010000022.1:3392101-3405646 GCA_038381835.1 Adansonia madagascariensis | reverse complement strand
CTAAATATGTCAAGGTTACATGTCTCTCTACTCAAGCTTTTTAAATGACAGCGTGGGCTAGCCATAAAAATTTTGAAGACTAACACTAGTGCTTTTATCCTTGGTGTCAGTATATATATATATATATAGTAGCAAATTAGGAAAAGGAGTTAACGAGATGAAGGATGAGTAATTGTTTCAATTCCAATAGGTATGAAAGGCAAAGCAGCAGCGCCCGAAGTTCTTATATTTTGTAAAAGCTTCATTAATTTAATCGGTGTGGGATGCATGAAAACTCATGTCTGCTTCATTTTGTTCATTTATCGGGTTTTTCGCATCATTTCTTAATCAATTAACAATGGGTTTTTCCTAATTTTGTCATTAAACTAATGTCTTAAATGCAAGTGAAGTCTGTTCAGAAAAGGACTGACTAAGATTATTTAACTAAAGTTATTATCCATGTTAGGCTTATTGTCTCAAAAGTCCAAATGTTTTTTTGGCTCTTTATATATGCTATGCTGTCATTTTGATCATCGATCCTTACTCTAACATAACACAGCAGTAAAGTCCAATCACATCAATTAATGTTTTTATAAGTTTTGCATGATATGACTTCACTTCGGAAAAACTGCCGGACTTAGCAGTCATGTTTTGATCTTTATGAGCTCAAATCAGAAGAAATTAACAAAAGAGACTTGAAGAAAGCAGAAGAAAAAACAAATGTAAAACTGTGAGCTAATTATGATTTGTGACAGGCAATAAGCCAATAACTTACAAGTATAATTTTCCACTTATGGCGTACATTTCTGATATTTTATGATTGGAACATGTTTTGAGGTTGATGACTGAAATTTATGAAATTCATTCTTTTTTATATATTGATAGTAATAATTAGCTTTTTAAAGAATTTCTCTTACGTTAAAAGCCGCTTATATATATATATATATATATATATATATATAGAGAGAGAGATTGTTATATGACAAATATTTATGCCTAAGGTCTCTTCTCAAATCCTCTCAATGAGAAGTGCAAGGAGCAACTACTTAATTACCATCAGAAATAAAGGATGGATCAAATAAGATCATCTCAAACAAAAAACAAAAATAATGATAATAAACATGAAATTTCAAAATAAAAATAATAATAAACATGAAATCTCATGCATGCAAAAAAAATTAGTCCTCATGATGATCAACAAAACAGAATGTATAGTTCCATGAACAAAATCAGGAAATTTTTTTTTTTTTGGTTAAAATAAAATCATGGCCGTTGTTTGCTTGAAACTAATTATTACTGAACTAAAGACTCCGATGATTTTTGCTCTTTAAGAAAGACAAACTTTAATAATCACATAACTCATTGATCAGATCATTATGATTCAAGCATATAATATCAATCGAATTACGTGTAAAAACTGAAATATTTGTCAAAAATGGTGCTGGTAACGGATGAAAACAAAGGTGACACAAAATAAGAATTCATTTGTCCTTCACAATTTTCATCTGTTATTAACAGATGCTGATTCATTATCATCATTGTTGATTCTCTTGCTGCCTTCTTCGACCCACCGTATTAAAGGTGAAGTCAAACTTAATGATAAACCCTTATCCAGAAAGATGGGAGACCAAAGTCTAGAATTATTAAATAATAATATGACCTTATCCATGACCATAGGAAACCGAAGTCTAAAAGTTATCAAATAACAACTTCATTTTTGAATTCAATACAATGTATGTATTTTCCATTGTAATTATCTTTGCGATCAGAGTGTCTACAAGCACATCTCCTTTTCCTTTACCTTACGTTTGGATTAGAGTAAAGAACGAAAAAACAAGTAAAATAAAAGAAAAGGAATTCCTTTCCCTTGTTTAGATAAAAATTTCTTTTACCTCAGGAAAAGTGAAAGTGCTGAGTATCTTTTGTTTTCTTTAAAAATGTTTAATTTTTATAAATTCCCATTTGAACCGAAAGAAAAGAATAACTATCCAAATAAAAAATGTATATTTCCTTTACTTTCTCAACTTTCTTTTCCTTTCTTTTCTGTTAGTATTGTGTATCCAAACATAGCTTTAGCTTCAATAAACTCTTATAAACTTATAATCTTGAAGTTGCAAGTTCAGTCAATTCTTTTGAACATTCCTTATCAGAGCCCATACGGTTAACCATTATCTATCAGCCGGTTCACTTTAGCTTTGTTGCTAGTTGTGTAACAAGCAGCAACAAACATTCGCTCCTTTTACTGTTGATTCCCATCTATAGTTTGAGCTTAAGTATTCTGTTGCTGTTGTCCTTTTTTCTTACAAACTCTTTTCTTGTGCCCCATTTTCTTTCATGATCTATATTGAATATTTGGTCTAAACCAACAATGCCTTTCCAAATAAGTTGAATGCTGACAATGTGAGCAAGGTGGATACTTCTTTTTTCCACCATCCTTAGCATTGTCCTTGTCTCTCCTTTGTTTCTCTCTTCTGTTATTCAAAGCCTTTTTTCCATTACTGCATGAACTGCTTGCCTTTTACTTGCTCTTAGCTTGAAACCCACTCGCTCTTGAGCATACAAGGCATTAATCGACTTTGATAATAAGACGCTGAACAAATCTCTTAAATCTTAAAAGAATAGATCTTGGACTCATACTTCTCAGGAAGAGTTGTGATTACCTTCTCCACAATTCTTGTCATTAAATTCATCTTTAAGCAATCTAACACTCTTGATGATAGCCATGATTATGCCAGAGTATAATTTGATACTCTCACTAACTTTCATCTTCAAATTTTCAAAATCCCTCCTCAAGTTTATAAGTCAGTACTGCCTAGTCTTTTCTCACCCTTGGAACTTTTCCTTCAACTTGTCTCTAGCTTGTTTTGGTGCTGTTCACACCACAATCCTGGCGAAAATCACATTAGATAGCACTTTTTGCAAACAAGACATAGCTTTATATCACTTAGCACATTTTTCACTATGCTACTTAATTTGAGCAATGGTGGGATTGGGTCTCAAGGGTGGAGGATCCCTGCCAATTTCAACCACTTACATAAGTCATATGATGATAGGTAAGTCTTCATTTTCACTGCACAAATGTGGTAGTTTTCACTAGCAAAGACAGGTGATGGAGGCAAGGAGAAGCTGTTCGAGGACATGAAGACAATAGCTTGGTCCAAGGTTTTGCACTGGACTGCAGCTGCCTTGAATCTTTTTTAAAAACATTCTAGAAGTTGTCAAAGAGACTCATACCCTTTAAGATAACAGCTCTAATACCACGTGTTGTTTGCAAATGAGAGTGGTCTATTAAAAGCTTAAACCAAAAAAGAGGAAGAAGAAAGCAAACAGAACAGAAAATGAGAGTAGAGAGTTTTTTTTACAAACTTACAATGTATATCATCCATGCTTCAAATATATCACATTTTAGTCAAAAGTAATCCACGTATGTTTCAAATATATCACATTTTAGTCAAAAGTAATCCGCCAAACGTAAGCAACTTCAAGCACATTTATCTTTCCACTTGCACCATAATTTAAAGAAGCTAGCGTGAAATTTCCATCACACACTGTTTTTTTAGTGTACAAAAAACATTTCTTAAACAAAAGAGTCTATGATCCTAAAATGACTAAGGCAGCAGCATTTGCAACCAGCTAGACTTCAACGTATCCCTTCCAAGTCTTTTTGTCAGCACTTAGCACTGAGCCATTCCATATGCATGATTGGCATCCAAATATTCTTGCGATCAATCTCCAGAATTTCAAAGTAATTGGTTCTGCAATTCTTTTTTGAAGAGAAGAAAAGAACAAAGTCACATATAATGTGTGCATGACAATTTTTTAGGCGGACGAACCAACATCGGCTAACACTTTTTTAAGTAATTATATGCTTGCTAATCTACGCATGATACGTCAACTGCTGTAATTTTGCTTATGCCTTGACCTGTTTATGAGTCAGATTTCTTTTTTGAGCTAGGCTTAGGATAAAGTCTTCAATTCAAACTTATCCGATTCAAATTACTATTTAATAATAAAAATATAAAATTTATTTTTTATATAATAATTCGAGTTTTTGCTTCGAACTTGATTTTGGACTTAAACAAAAAAATGAAAAAAAAATTTTTGGCCACAACTCATCCCCTACCGCGAACACTTCCACCGTGCATGGTGTCTCAATCTCATTTCCGCACGTACCCGTTTATTTAACCCCCATCAAGATTTGATGCTTAGACAACACGGCTCTAAGTTCAGTCGGGGCAGTTTTTGCTACACTACAACTTATCGGATTCCATATTTAATAAAGTGATTCATTTCTCAATTAGGGGAATATAATTTCCCGCCTCATAAAAGCACTTGGATTTATTTTAATTTCTTGTTTATTTTGGTGTTAAGACAATGAGATTTGTTTTTTTTTTTTTATTTGGTCGGTTGAACTAGGCCTCTTTTACACTAGACTGTCACATTCATGTTTCCGTACGTGCACATTATTTTTAGTTTTCTCAAATTTCCCTACGTTGTTCAATTTCAATTTGAGAGCCAACGCTTAGAAAGATAATGCATCTTCACTCTGTTAACTTACAACACATTAAAGGAATTTATCTTTCTTAAGAGCCCGCAAATCAGCCACTAAAAATCGACTTTCACTAGCTACCAACCTACAAATAAATTAACAATGCTCAAAGGAGATTTAAGTTGAACTGCATCCGTATAAAATCTCGGCAGCAAATGCTGAATTTGGC
Organism: Adansonia madagascariensis; assembly: GCA_038381835.1. Classification (NCBI taxonomy): domain Eukaryota; kingdom Viridiplantae; phylum Streptophyta; class Magnoliopsida; order Malvales; family Malvaceae; genus Adansonia; species Adansonia madagascariensis. Next base: position 3,400,949 of record JBBYHL010000022.1, on the reverse strand, counting down.
AGCTGTATTACAGCAGCAAATCAATTTTCATCAGTTGAAATTTGCCTCTGTCGATCGGTATATGCCATGTGAACATAGCATAGCCTTCGATTCCATTTTTTCAAGAGGAAAACGATTAAAATCTGTTCTGCAGTGCAGCTCATGACCTGCTGAAGTAGAGCCCTCTCATTGGCGCAGAATTTGCTGGAGCTGAAGCACTTGGTTCCTTTGCTCCAGAGGCAAGAGACTAATCTGCTCTGGAGTGAGGCTCATGACCTGCTGAAGTAATGCCTTCTCCATCTCGGGAGTCAACTACAAAGAGCCAATGGAAAATCAAACTGTTAACGCAACAATTGAGCTATTGATAATTTATCTTTCTTATATAAAAACTCAAAGTTTGGATAATCACCGAAGCAGGACAAGGGGGCTGATTTCCTGGTCCAATCTGACCGGGAACCAGCAGTGAGGGTCCTTGAAGCTGTGTTAGTGTAGAATTATCAGGTTGGCTAAGCATCCAAGAAGATCCTCTATCCGCCTTCATTGAACCTCCAACTTGGTTGCCAAACTCAGATCCTAAATGCAAGCCTCCCGTCTGAAAGATTAAGCATAACACATACCAGAAATGTTGTCAATCACAAAGTCTATCGAGCAATAGACATTTCCCACAGGATACTATCGCATGAGAGAAAGAATTTTGTTTCAACTAAAAATAGAAAATCATGTTCAGGAGTTTAAAACCCCATTTAGTTAGTGCATGTGCCCATTAAGATCTTTTCTTTGATTCCTAAAAAATTACTACAAAATAAAAGTGAACGGTAAAAAACATAAATCATCTTTGATTAAAAATAACTTTACAATGTAACATAAATTCAAGTCTATTAGCTCCATATGAAAGTAAATGCATATCATAATGCTATTAATTCAGAAATACTTTTTTTTTGGCATCTAAAAACACCTTTTCTTACTTCTTTTTGCTTTTGGAAGGAAAACGTAACAAAAACAGTAACTAGAAAACATAAGAAAACAATTTAATTACTTCAGAAAATTGTAACACAAACTACGAAGATAACTTGAAAACAGTGAGCCCTAGATTTCATGATTACAATAATTTAATTCAATCATTAAAGCTTTATCTTTTATTTAATTCAAAATCACTTACCAGCTCATAATCTTTGTTATGAATTACCATTATTCTAGCTTGAGACAGAACTCTAACTTATATAGCCAGCTGAACGAATAGTACCCAAACAGTTGTCTGTCCTTCCAATTTATTTAGAGACAGCATAAACTGCTCATTGATAGCTACAAATATATCTCTCCTTATCGACTTGAGTAAGATGAAAACAGACACCTCATCCAATCACCTTTCTACACATTGAAGTACATAAAATTGCACCTAAGTACCATTGCAATCACAATTGTATGCATTTCTAAGTTACAATTCTGTTTCCATCTTCTCATACAAGAATTATAAAGTAAAAGGAAAACAAGAACAGACTTCCACGATTTTTAATGGGGCACAAAATCAATTAGCTCAACAGCAAGTTAGCAAAGGTATCAATGACAAGGCGGATATTTGTCAAACTTTTTCAGATATACAGAAAAGAATCCAGAATTTTACATCATTTCAACTTTAAAGCATAAACTAGCCATCCAAACACCTAGCAGAAGGGCATTGATATTGACAGCTTCCCTTGTCTCTGATAAAAAGTAATTGAATCTAGTTTACACACAAGGTAGACGATAGAACATTTAGAACCATCCACTTAGTTATGCCACTAACCGTAAATTAAAAAAAAAAAAAATGAGCTTCCTTTTCTAATCAGCCCAATACGAACGGTTCACTAAGTGATCAAACCAATACATATCAAACAACTAAATTATGCACATACCTGATTTTGATACATTGATTGAGATGGCAGCTGATTTGCATGTGGTGGTTGTCCTTGTGGAAACGAAGGTCCAAGGCTAGAAGGAGGTTTATTACCTGACTGAGCAATTCAACAGTAAGAAGAATTATTACAGAATATTGTTATGAGGGAGACACTCAAGACTGACTTTCAAACCGTAACGTTTGACTTACAGGGAACATCGGCTGTAAAAGATGCTGAGGGGCACCAGGGTGCTGGAAACCCACATTAGGGCCCATTTGTGGGTTATGCTGATGATGGAAAGTTGGGAATGAAGGAAGTCTTGCCTGTGGTGCCAATGGTGGCTGCGGAGGTATATGAGGAATTCCAGTTGTCTGCAATGACTGCTGCAACTGACTGGAGGCTGTTGGCATATGAGTTTGTTGATGGTAAGGTGGCTGTGAAGATGAATGTAGAGGAAGTACAGGTACACTTGGGAGTTGAGACGAATGTGGAAGGGACACTGGAGGATTCAAATGACCCTTTGTCTGCTGTGGTGTCTGCAGGGAATGTGGTGGCATGGGTTGAGACTGAAGGTTTGCTGCAGGAACAGAAGCAACTGAGATTTGTGTCCCAGCTTGGTTTTGATACCCTTTCCTTGGAGGAAGTTGGGTATGAGATGGAGCAGCTTGGTCCTGCAACCCAACTTGACCTGGCAACAATTGTGATGGCTGGATATTTGGCTGAGGAGGTGGTTGTGCTAATTGCTGAGATTGTTGTGATGCAGGTGGCTGAATGGTTGGAATCTAAACGCAAACAAGTAATCAGTAAACAGGCACAGTTCCAACATAAAATTTCAAAGACAATTTTACAGATATCAAGAGCATACCACTGGAAGGGGCTTAACCATTCGAAGTATAATCTGAGCCTGAAGAAACAAGAATAATTAAAGAAACCTGGTCAGGCATGGAAGGTCCTAAAACAACAGTACACCATCTAAAAAGATGCAATTTAAAGCAAAAGAAGGGCGATTAACCATCAAACTGTACAACATTATACAACTAGTCCATCAGGAAAGATGTTTCCAGGAGTCACAGCTTCTTATTATGAGTTGCAACTAGAACTACAAGCATCCAATAAATACAAAACAAACTTCGGGAACCTAATTGCCCATACTAAGGTTCTTGAATACAAGTGTATTCACAGGTCCGTGTTGCTTGGGTTCTTAGAGACTAGCTAATCTCAACCACCGTATCAAATAAAGGCAACAAAAGTTCACAACTTTAGCCTACAAGGGAAATCAAGAGAGTGTGAAGCTAAAGAGTTACGCAATTCTCATAGTAAGAGCGACCAACAATCAGTCAAAACATATCATAGCAACATATAATTACTACCAATAGCAAAACTGAGAATAATTTGGAAAGGAAAACGAAGGGGTTTTTTTTTTTTTTTTTTCATATAAGCAAATAAACAAGGAAAATGGAAACCTGGAAAAGGGCTTTAGTCAAGAGAGGGTTTTGGATAAGGATCTGCCTCGCCTGTTGCTGGTTTTGTTCTATAAGAGCCTGCATATACCCAAAACAAAACAAAATAAATAAATAAATTACCAGTTAGATTTGACAGCGAATTTCGAAGTGGCGTTTTGGAAGGAAAAAAAAAAGAAAATTTTGAAATCAAAATAGGAGACTGAAAGAGAGAATGCCTTCATCTGGGACATGATCTCGTAAAGTTGGCTCTTCGACATTCCGGCTAAGTTGGCCGGCAAGCCCTCGCCGACCACTTGCTTTCCCGCCATTGTCTGTGTCGACCGTCTCAGCAAGCACCAGAGAGAGACAGAGAGAAGCTCCGACTTCCGAGTGTGGTTTTTCAGCTTTGGTCTACGAATTTACAGCAAAATGGGTTTGAACTTTGAAAGGCCATAATCAGCCCAATGACAAACAATTTAAGCTTAAAAGGACATCCAACCCTCACAACTCACAAGTTTCCTTGCCTCTTTTTTTCTTTTTCTTTTTTTTTTCAAATTAAATTTTTAATTTGCTTTTTCATGGTAAATTCTATAAAAAAAAATCCAATTTATTAATTAAATCAATTTCAATTAATTAAGGAAAATTTAGGATTATGAAAGGTGAATGTAATTCAAGTAGTGGTTCAAGAAATATAATGTTGGCTTCAATCAAATTTGTGGATTAATTCTTTTGTGTATTATATATATTATGCCTTTACATAGAATTGGTTGTTTCAGAAAAATGCTAAGTGTTATTGGTTTACCAGCTCAGTAATTTAATGATTTAGAAGTTCATGGATTATATTTTAATTATTTTTAGATAAATGGATATTGTTTTCGAAATTGATTAACAAGTGATTTTTTTTTTTATGTAGGTGTTGTTTGATAAATTGAATATAATTATATTAATAAATTTTATAAGCACTGAATTTTTAGTATGAAAAACTGTTTGATATATTATTGAAAATTAAGTATTGAATATAATTATACTATTTGATAATCGTAAATATTGGATTTTAAGAATTATTAATTTTACAATTCTAATTTAATTTATTTACCTAACATTTTATATTATTCTGAATAGTTATATATAAAAATTAAAAGGGTAATTGAAATATTTGTAACTAAAAAAAAAAGAGATAATTTAGTTTAAATATACATTTTTTAATACAAAAATGACTTTAGCATATTCTACATTAAATTAAATGATAAGCAACTTTTTTTACCAATTTATCTCATTCAACATTTTTTGTTGAAAATTTTCTATTAAATAAAATCTAATATGAGTTATCAAATACATATGAAGATTAAACAAATGAAAATTTTCCTTTTCTGCACTCTCGAACACTCTCTTAGTTGACAAAAACATTCATTTACAATTAGTTCGGTTAATTCATTCAATCACTATAAAAGAAATAAAGAGATTATATAAATCTAATTTAAATTCCAAATATCTCTATTATCAAACTATGATTTCTTTTTTTTTTGGTATAAATATATTCACCTAACAAAAACCTTAGAGCAACCACCCGGCATTTAAAAAAGTGAATTATCATAACATTATGGTATTTCTTTTCTTGAAAAATCATGGCATTATATATTTTTTATATAAAGTAAAATTGGATTCAAATTTCAATAATATTTATCCTCAAACTGTATTTTTTTAAAAAAAAAAATTATCTAAGAAAACTAATATCAGAGCAACCATCGATCTCATACTTAGAAAGTGATTATCATAAAATTATAGTATTTCTTTTCTAGAAAAAAAATCATGACATTATATATTTTTTATGAGAATTATATTAGTTGAAATTATTCACAATAAAATAATTTTAACAAATATGATATTGAATGGAATTCAATGTAAAATTGATTAATAAATGAATTTAATTAACAAAGCTAGGCCAACATCTTGAAACTGGATCACTTCAAAGAATTTAACATCATAAAACATTGTTATCTGAGAAAATTAGATTTTTTTTTTTTAAAAGAAAAACCAAACATTAGACAATATTTTCCATTAAGTCGTTCAAATATCAGAGAACTTTTACTTTTTTAAAAAATTTTCACATTTTCTAAAAACTAATTTCAACAAGACAAACGGGCATTAAATTTCTAATTCTTTTAATGCCTCATAATGATGAAGCATTTGCTTAATTGGCCCTCACAAGAAAACATACAGATATCCATAGGAATTAAGAAGCCAGAACCTGTTGTTATATATATATATATGCATGAAATAATGCTATATTATCCATGTTGCAGGCTCCTGAGAGAGAGAGAGAGAAAAGAGTTTTTATTATAGCAATTGGGATTTATGGACATTGATCAGCACTTTCCAGTGGAAAAGGTATGGCAGCTACCAGGAACATTGTCCTTCCAGACAGATAATAGAACAGGAGACTAGGGTTTTTCCCCCCCTACACTTACCTACGTAAACATAATAACTAAGATCGAAACTCGACAACTGGTCATTACAGCGTTGAGATTGTCCTGATCTTAATTAACCCACGTTCATGTCATGGAATATTGAGATTTGAAACGGAAAGAGAAGTGTACAAGGTGTTAGCTTTTTCACACTTTGTAGGCGTATATATTTAGATTACAACTTCACCAGATGGAGTCCATATTGAAAGGTTGCTCCTGTTGTTGTTCTTGTTGTTGTGGCATAAGATCTACAACCTTGGAAGAAGAAGAGGCTGCGCCTTGGAAATTTGAAGTTAAACCTGTTCCGAATGGAGGATTAATCCCTTGTGACGACGACAGAATCGAATAATCCATAGCTGAAACATCTCTTGGTTGATAGTTCCTAAGCTGCAATGCCTTAAGGAGAAAGGAATTCATGGAAAGATTAGGGCTTAGAATGCTAGAAGGCCATGTCAGCGACGATGGAAGGCTTGCTGCTGCAAAATCCAGGTTTAAGTTCATGGCGTTCATGGGACCATGATTAACAGGATTACTGTAACAGCTAGGTGTTGCAATGTTACTGAACCCACTCGATGGGTTGGCATTAATGTTCAAGTTTGGTAACTCAACGTCCCCAAACTCATTCACAATTGAATTTGCATCACATGGAGATCCAAGAGATGGTTGTGAGGATGAGGATGGCTGAGGTTTCTTCACTGCTGCACTCTTTTGGAATACCCTACAAACCACCCATTCCTCCTATAAACAAAATATTCAAGGATTAAAAACAAACAACTTAAATCATTAGAAATGCCCTCAGTCAATCAAGTTATATACATCAATATTGAGAGAAAAAAAAAATACCTTTGAGGCTTTGAAATGGTGTTTGTTTTCAAGCCTGTACTCATGCATGACCCAGTTACTTTTCTCACCCTTGGGAGCTCTTCCTTTGTAGAAAACTAGGGTTTTCTTCATCCCAACAAGAATGCCGCCAGCCCGGAAGATTTCTTTGTCTTTGCCTGTGGTTTTCCAATACCCTGCTTCAGTCGCTCGGTTTGTTCGAAGCCCGGTCGGGTATTTTCGGTCTCTCAAACTAAAAAAGTACCATTCTTTCTCCCCCATCGATGCCTTGGCTGCATATTTTTATATAACTCTAGCATCAGTCTTCGTTAGGCCACCAGAAAGTACAGGGAAATGAAGTTATTTATGCTCATAATTGGCCTACTCATAATCTTCAAGATAATTAATTTACCCATCATAATTTTGTCCTTTCAATATAATTAGACCTTATTTGCATAATTTGTAAGTTATTCCGAACAGAAAGTTCAGTATTTTCTATTAAAAAAAATTAATTTCTTTGATTAAAAACTTAGAATTGACTGGACATTAAGAAAATTATTAAGGGCAAAGAAACAAGAGGTTAGACGCAGAAAATTAAGAAACTATAAGTATTCTTCAATTATAGTAGTTTCAATCTCAATAAAAAATTTTTCTTAAAAATGGTTTCTAGCTTTTGTATATAATTTTCTATTAAATAAAGCCTATAATAAATGTTTGCACTTTAAACACAAACAAAAATGAAACCCCAGCAAGGTATATGCTCCAAAATCAATCTGGATTTTCCGAAAAGAACTTTTAGTACAATTTTTGACAAAAGATCAAATTCCTTTTAGATTCCCTTTTAAAAGAAAATTTCAAATCCTTTCTGTTTTTCTTATAATCAATATCATTACTACTATCAAGTCCAAGCATGAAGAATAAAGAAATCCGATTTATAAATAGAAAATCGTATCATCAAGGAAAGATATTATGGAAAGACTAGCTGGATATTCGAGGACATGGACGACCAAGTCATCCAGATGCTGTAAAAAAATGTAATCAGAAAGTAAAAAGGGTTAGATTTAGTTTGAGGCAAATTAATACTATAACTCTAAAGCTATACCTGGAAGATCCCAAGGTTCACATTTATTCAGATCAACATCGACAATAGCTTTGGAAGTGAAGTTGATGTCGGAGACCTTGTGGGAAAGATAATAAGTGATGAGTTCTTCATCTGAGGGGTGGAATCTGAACCCTGGAGGCAGATTCTCCATTTCTGATAATAAAAAGAAAAAACCTGAAAAGCTAATGCAAAACCAAGTTCCCAAACTACGGATGAGTCTACGAAAAGAGCTTATAACAACATCAAATGAGAGAGGAGATTGAAAATGGTGGGTAGCGTGTATTTTATGTTCTATAACTTCCCTCTCGAAGAAAAATTGAAGAAGAAGCCGCCATGACTAACCTTTTTTATTTTATATATATCATGATAATGATAATTACAGCTAACACTTTGACAAAACATGCTGCTAGAAAAATACTGGGGTCCGAGATTTACGACATTGCCACTGTACAGTGAATGATGATGACATCAACTAGATATATATAAGACGGTGGATTTGCTAATTTGTCACTAAGGTTTTCATGTTATTACTGAAAAAGCCAAGCAGTTGTAGCATTGACTAATGATGGGATTGTTTTATATTTCTGTTTCAAAGCTGAATTTTTGCGAGGGGAAAAGTGGCAAAATTAAAGTTCGTGCACGAGAGGTTGAGTCTTTGATACACTACAGGGTTAGAGATTTTATTAGATGTAATAATTTTTATATTTATATTATATTTATATATTTTTTATGTTATAATTATATTTTAATATGTTAATAATTTATATTATATAAAATTTAAAATATATATTTATTTTATTTTTTAATTATTTTATCTATATTATGTTTAAATAATCGTATCTAATATTAGGTTTAGATTTTAATGTTTTTTTGTTCTATGATCTTGCCCAACCACCTTCACCCATTTCTACCCACCCAAATCCCAGTCCAATGGGAACATGGCCTTAACACTATAATCACCAATATTTTATCTTTTAGCGTCATCTCTCTCTCTCTCTCTCTCTCTCTCTAATATTTCATTTCTCAAATGACTAGAGTGTAAGATTGAGTAAATGTTTGCTTAATCTATTTGTTAACAAATTTATAATATTTATGATGATTGCGACTGATAGATTAACACAAAATAAAGATTGTAACATATATTTGGTGTTTGAAGAGTGATGATAA
>JBBYHL010000022.1:3329875-3341128 GCA_038381835.1 Adansonia madagascariensis | reverse complement strand
TCAAGGTTTTTTAATAACTATCACATGTTGTATTTGTTTTCATTTTTCGTATTATATATAATCATATTCGGTTTATTATATATATTTTTTCATGTTATATATAGATTTTGATATAATTATGAATTCATGTTGTGTTACTGGGTTTTTTTTTAATTTTTCATGTCAGTGTCAGGTCTGAGATTGACAAATCTAATTGGTACTATTTAAATAACTAACCGTTTTGTATTGCTACTTTTTGTGTTGGGTAAATTTAGTCTTTTTTTTTTTTGGTAGGTAAATGTTGAAAAATTTTGATATTATATTCATATTATTTTTTATGTTATTGTGTTTTAATTATTTATTAATGTTGTATTTATTTTGTATAATCATATTATATGAAATTGTCATATCAAATTTAATATTATTCAAATAACTCTAAATTTTATTAGATATATCATATAATTATAATGAGTTACTATTTGTTTAGATTAAATTAGGTGATTTTAAATATCTTTATTTTACTTCAAAAGTTACCAATACATAAAATATTTTACAGAATTTATTATAATGATTTAATTTAAATTTAAAAATTATAATATTTTTTTGAGTCATAATTCTTATTTAATTTATTATCAACAATAATAAAATTGAGTAACATGAGGACTCGAACAATATTATTTATTTTTTTTAAGAGTGAAGTCAATTTTGGAAGAATCATCGAGAATCAATACAAAGCAAGTAAAAGAATAAATTGTTTCCATTAACACCTGTTTTTGTAAAAGAATAAATGAATAAATAACATATAACATCGTGTTTCATTGATGTACTCTGTGAAATTAACTTCGGATATTACCTATTTCGATATTAACGAGTTCTATTACATTAGTTGAAATTAGCTTCGATATATAGGACGTTTGAAATATAAAAATTTAATAAGAATATTATTTTTTTCTTTTTTGAAAATATAAGAATATTAGTTGCTAAAACAAATAAAAATGGGAAATAATTTTGAGACATTCCAAAAATATATATAGGGAAAAAAATGGGAGAGTAGAAGTAACAAAGGGAAATGTGTATATTATTTCTCTATTTTTTTTTCTTTTTCTTGAACTAAAAAAATGAGAATGTTAATTCATAAAAAGGAAAATACAAACAAATAAAGATTTTGTGCTTAAAGAATTCAAGCTATAATTCAATCCATATCCACAATATTATTGAAAAAAATAAATAAACATAAAAAACTGCCTCAGATTTGATCTAGTTTCTTACATTATCTTTAATAACAAGTATTGTTATTGAATTTTAAAGGAAAACTTAAAAATTTCAAGAAAATAGGCTCCTCTTAGTTGTGTACGAATTGGATGCATAGGTATCCATTTTGGAGAAAAACATGGTTTTGAGTTTAAGCAACTGATAGAGAGCATCATGGATTTCCATTCTATCTCTGGGCAACTCCTGCGGACATGCTTCCCCAATCCCGAGTAATGAAATGAAGCACTCATTGGTATTATTGATGTCAGGCTCTGCAGCTGCTTCTCCCAAAATAAGTGTAGAATCAGCGACCTCCTCCACATTATCAGGCGAACACTTCTTCACCGACTTGTGAAGATTTAAGCCATCCCTGAACATTTCCTCAATCGGCCTTTCTCCTTGTGAATACATACGACGGTTGAATCCCGAAGTTACACACATCACCATCTGGAGTTGACATGCCTCCCATGCCATACTCTTTGTACAAAGAAATAAAAATGATGTCAAAGTGCTGAAATGGAGTTTAATTATTGCTTTCTAATTGAAGTTTAATTATGGGTTAAAAGGATTTGATAGTAATCTAGTTGCCTGGTGCGCCATATCCAATAGTTCCTTTTACTCCAACTGAACTAGTTTGATCTGATATGACTTCAAAATTGAATTGATCAATGATCCTTGCCAGACTAAAATCGCCTAGACGAGCGTCATGTCATCATCCAGAAGGACGTTGCTCGGCTCTATATCACAACGTACAATGAGCATCTCGCAATGGTTGTGAAGAGAATCCAGAGCGGCAGCTAAATCGATGATTATGTTTAACCGCTGATAAAGGCTTAAACTCCTTGGCTCCTCATCGTGCACGACAGTCCTTACTTGTAAAGGTGAATGCAGTCAAGCTTCTAGGCTCTTGTTTGGCATAAACTCGCAAACGAGGGCTTTAAATTCGTTACCTTGGTAATCAAAAGTCAAAATTTTAACAAGGTTTCTGTGTCTAATGTTTCTCAAAGCTTCGCATTCAGCGAAAAAAACTCTTGGAAGCTCCTCTTCTTTGTAGATTAACACCTTCACAGCTACAGATGTTTGGTCTTGTCCAAGAATCCCTTTATAAACTGAGCCAAAGCTGCCTATGCCAATCAAATTGTCCGAGGAAAATCCGTCTGTCGCCTTGAGAAGTTTCCCAAAAGATATCTTCATAAATGGATACTCGGGCAAAGATTTTGACATAGAACGCTTCCTTTGCTTCTTAAACCATCAGAACCAATCCCAGAATACCAAATATTAGGGGAATTGTTTGCTTGACTGGGTGGGACATGTTTTACCGTCTAACTTTTCTTGGCAAGCATGAAGGCAGTTGTAATTCTGGGACACCTCCACACAACTAGATATTGCCAGCCAACGAAACTACTGTTGCGTTGCCAAAAACTCCTCCTACAGGCACATCTCCTTCAAAATCATTGAAAGATAAAGGTAGAAAAGTCTATCGGAATCATTCCAGATAAGTTAGTATATGAAATATCCATTTCTTCAATGCCCCTCAATGAAATCAAAGAATTTGGAAGTTCTCCAGTGAAAAAATTATGGTCCATATAAAGACACTGCAGGCTTGTACAACTACCAAGGCCACTTGGAATTTCCCCAGATAACTCATTGTCGGAAACATTCAGTTCAACTAAAGTTTTCAAGTTTTCCACTTCCAGAGGAAGAAGACCACTGGGACGGTTTTGAGCTAAGTTCATAGATTTTGACAAAGAGGGGAAGCTGACAAGTTCTCGAGGCATGGTTCCATTTAATTCATCACCATAAAGATGGAGCAAGAACAAGTTCTTGCAGTTTCCAAGAGTTGAAGGTATGCTTCCTTGGAGATTGTTCTGCTCTAGCCAGAGCTGGTTCAACAACGTCAGATTTCCGATGGAGGAAGGGATTTCACCCGACAATTTATTTTTGCCAATTCCAACTTCTTTTAGCTTATAAAGCTTACCAAAGGCTTCAGGGATGGCTTCTGTTGACTGATTGCATTCCAAGGATAATGACTCTAAGCCAATGAGATCTCCAACATCAGAGGGAATTTTCCCATAAATTTGATTCTATGTTAGAAGGAAGGCTACTTTGGAGTTGGTTAAAATGCGTAAACCAAGTAGTAAGATACAAAAGGTTATATCTGGATGAAGGGATCGAACTTGATAGTTGTAAATTATCAGCAACAATAAGTACGTTTAAGTTTTTAAGCTAGGCTACCGATTCTGGAATTCTTCCACCTAGCTTATTTTCTTGCATTTAGATCACCTTCAGCGACAAAATGTTTCCAAAAGAATCCAGGATAGCACCCTTTAAATTGTTTCTGTGAATGTAAATTCAACCAGATTTATAAGGAACCAAATAACTAGATAGATTAGCAGGAATGATCCTGTTAATGAGTCATTTGCCAAAACTACTCGTTCCAACTTGAACAGATGACTGATTGCCAAAGGAACTACCCCTTGGAAACTATTGCTTGAGAGATCAAGAACTCGAAGAAAACTAACGTTACGAATTGAAGGAGATATGAAACCTGATAAACCTTGCGAGTTTAGATTCAAGATGGTAACACTTTGATATCGGTGACTGCAAAAAACTCTTTCCAACTAGCAAAAGTGGAGATATTCATTCCATAACCTTGTGACCTGCATAGGATCCCTAGTTTTCTGACCCTTGATGGCAGGTAACGCGACATGATCCGTCTCTTTGCCACTCAAGTTGGTGGTGGTGCCACATATTGCAGAAGGAAAATAAAGGTTCAGGAGAAAGAAGTTAAAGCATAAGAGGAGCAACATGGGAAACAACTAGTTGCATTGCATTCATTTTTTAAATGAATTATCTGGCTTCTAGAGCCAGACAAAAATGATTATATAGTACTACTGAAGCAATCAATAACTTTGAAAGGATAACGATAATGATGATGATCGTGCCCTGCGCAGACTTGACTGCTAATTCCAATCTTGCCAGGTTAAACTTGTAAAGATCCGACACCTAAGAATGTTCTGAAGTCACCACTGCGTCAGAAGATTGAAGGGATTTCCTAATAATTGGAGAAACAAGAGAGAAGATCAAAGTCGTTAGTTTCTTGACTAGGCCCTCCAGACAAGTAATACTTTAACTTTTTGGGCAGATCGTTAGACCAGTTATTTGAATTTTAAAGTTACAATCATTTCACTAAAGTCGGACGTTTTTAGACAAGACATGATTTCAGGGTCAAGGAACTACTGATGTTCGGCAACATTCAAGCGAAACAAAAGTAAGACAAATGCTATAAATATATTGTACAAAAGATAATAAATTCAACCAAAAATAATTTACACATAAAAACGAGTGAAATAAACCAAAATATATAACATTAAAGTGAAACGAAAGTCAAGTGAAACAACCAAATATATTTTACACAAAATCATCCAAACCAAAAAAAAAACATCATTTTTTTTCTAGAAAAATAAGTACACATTCCACAAACCATTTTCTGGATCCATTTTAGCAAAACAAATAGACCATAAGTCTAAATGCTCAAAATAGGAAACAACAGTGAAAGGAAAGCCAGAGTAAAACAAGTGCGTGCACAAATATGATCAGTGAAATATAAGAGAACTCAGACACTGAACACAAATACACAACTCCTTTTAAGAAAATGGTGAAATTTAGAAGCAATTCTTCAGCAAGAGTTTACTATTTTGCGAGTTATATACAATCAGAAGTGTGGATATTGCTTGAACTAATACACTAAATATCCTCTTAGCGCAAAATAACCAGTCAGGATGATCCATTATCAAACAACAAGTTACGTCTTTATCAATGGAAAGATTCCAATTAGCATGCCTCGCATGACAAAGAATGGAATGCTACAATCTTACAATTTCAGCAGCAACGTACAAGCATACTGCTAGCTAATTTAACAAAACCAAGAGGGTTCAGTCTTTGCACCACCTCAACAAAATCGAGGACTAAAAAGTTGTCTACAACAGACATACACCAAATCAACATATCTCTCCCGCAAATATGATGTCAAAGACGTTTTGTACTGCAAAGGGAGTATATGAGAAGCAGAAGTTAGAACCTAATATTAAGAAACAATTAATTTTTGAGGAAAAAAATTATATAAAGCATTTTATTTTTGAGGAAACAATAAAATGAAATGGAAGAAGAAGAATATCAAGTTACGACTCCTAACATACAAATTCTAAACAATTAATATCACCATGATGCAAAACAAGTCAGAAAAGGAAAGAAAAAGGTCAAACTTCTATATATCAAACAAGTTACAATCATAGCTACTATAAAGCTAAAAATCATATTCATTGCTACTTGCTAATATAATTTGATAAGTTGAAGCTACTATAACACCATTTCTGCATATACTTTCAAACAAGGCTAAACAGAATTTGTTCAATTCAATAACATGAAAGTATTGAGTTATCTTCTAATTTAAGTATAATTATTATTAATATCCATTGTCTTCAATATCTATAGAAAGGACTAATGGCTGCTATTGACGGGCAGTGGCTTCACCAGGATCAAGGGTTACTTTATCTAGCTTTGCTTCCCAATGCCAAGGAAATTAGGAATTCTATGATAGAATGCCAAACAGAAGATGTGGCTCCTACCATCCTTTCTAAATTTCTAGCATATTTTAGCAAGAAAATATGCTTTGATCTAATTTGTGTCTAGGAGTCCAAATATCCCTTGCTGCATACCGGGCTTTGTACAGTGTAGACATTAAAGGTGGAATTGTGAAAATGCTTACTTGACAGGGTCACGTACCTGATCAAGGTTTTATTCTAGAGTAATGCATTTACAGGAAATTAAATTGGTAACACAGGATATCCCATAGGTAAGAACAGCAGTCTCCAACTATTTGTATCTCTCCATAAATACGAATTTAAGAAATTGATTGTTATTAATAATGAGACAATCAAATCATTTACTTATTATTCACTAATAAATCAAGGCAACTAAAGCTAAATACATAGACAAATATTGCTAACTTTGTCCAGAATGTACCTTCCTTCTTTAGTATATTGTGTTAATCAACAAGATAATTAAAGCTAAAAACATTCAAAATAAATCTGGCTAACTTTGTCCAAAATGTACCTTCCTCATTTACTATATTGGGTTGATCAACCAAGAGTTGCTGAAGTGTGCCTATATCACCAGAACTGCAACGTCAAGAAAATAAATAACAATTACAAAGCCATGGCTTATAGAATGTAGTAAAAGAGATTCCTTCTTTTAGTATTTTAAATAATTTTATTTAACAAACTAAGAAGCAAATAAACAAAAACTCATATGCCCATGTGGAAAAAGGGTGAATAAAAACAATTATTAGGATAATATCTAAATAAGCTTTCAAACTTAAAAAAATAAATGGAAATAAGCTCTCAATGTTTTATTGCCCTGAATTAAGATTATGAACTTTCATTTCATTGCAATCATACTCACTAAATCTGAAAGTGGGCGAATAAAGTCCAATTGCCAACATTATTAAAAGTATTCTCTGAAGCATTGGTCATCTAGTTCATCCAAATAAAGTCATGAGAGTATTTTTAAAGATTTCATCAGTCAACCTAGAAGGTTTTAACAAATATGCTATATTTTGTAACGGCAGATTTCTCACAATAATAAAATAAAAACTGATATAGAAACTAGGGCCTAGATGAAAATAAATTCTACTTATCATGCTTATTCAAGCTAAAGCACAATAACCATATAATTGAAAAAATTTTGGATGCACCATTATTTTCTATTGGACTCTTAAGGGTCGAGTCATATGGGGGGGGGGGTTGAATTAATCCACCATGCCACACCCTTGTCACCCAAATGCTTTGGCATGGTGCGCTTGCACCAAAAAGGTGCCTAAACGGGTGTCCTGGGCTACAACTGAACCCACATGGAGCCTTAGCAAGATAAAAATGTACCAGGTGAGTTTCACTGACATTTTTGAATTGCAAGATAATGAGTTCTCCTTACTTTGGTTTCAAGGCAAGTGTTGAAAGTGCAGAAACCAATGATGATTTAAGAAGGTACCTGGCAAATACAAAATAATCAATCATTTAGAATCTGGCTAACTTTGATTTTGACCAAATGTTAATCAAAGCAGGTTCTTCAAACCTCATATAGTGAAAAAAGCAATCATGTAAAATCTACAGAAACGTAAATAGTTCACAAAATATTGCTTGTAGCATATCATAAAAAATAAACCACAAAGCATTAACAAAGCCATTCACTGAAAATTTTTGAAAGATGAAACTTCTCATTACTCGGCAAGGTGCATTTCATGGAGAAGTATGAGCCCATCTATGCAATTTGTAAGAGATGGTTTTACGCCAATTCTATGTTGCAGTTGTTTCCTGTTCATCTGATTATAGCTACCTTTTGCGAGCTGTTTACCATCACATTGAAGCTTCTCGAGGGAAAGAACAACAGCGTGAAAGTCTTCCCTGCAAATCTTTTTAAGATTAAAGTTAAAACATAAATACATAAACACATAAAAACAAGCTCTAGTTCATAATTTACCTAAGTTTTAGCCTTGATTGCAATGAATACTTTGTTTGGTTGTTGGTTTTTCTCTTTGGGTTTTTAATTCTCCAAAGTTGTTAAAATGCAAAACCATACTTACTTTATTAAAAGTAGTAAATGATTGAAGTGTAACATGTTTTTGCAAATTAAAATAAAGGCAATGGCATTATATTGTTTCAAAAAACTTT
Source organism: Adansonia madagascariensis (assembly GCA_038381835.1). Taxonomy (NCBI): domain Eukaryota; kingdom Viridiplantae; phylum Streptophyta; class Magnoliopsida; order Malvales; family Malvaceae; genus Adansonia; species Adansonia madagascariensis. The sequence continues at coordinate 3,333,170 of JBBYHL010000022.1, read as the reverse complement.
CAGTCTTCAAATTTTAATTAAAGCAAATCACAAAAACCTCGACTAAACAGAGACTAAATAGATTAGACATAAACACTTACATGGTATTTTTCATGGAAAGTAAAATGGCTTGAAAAGAATCCATCTGCCTTTGCAACACTGCAACTTCAATACCTCCAACAGAATTTAAACTTGCATAATTTTTTGAATTTTGAATAATCTGATCCCCAAAAGAAATATTAAAGGAATTCAAATAATTTTTTTTTCAAAATAAAAAAGGCAGAGAAGTTGAGAGAGAGGAAAATTTTAAACTAGACCTCTAATCTGGCAATAATGGAAGAAGCGTTTCTAAACTGAGAAATTAGGCGAGATTGAAGTTCGTCCCATTTACTAATTTCATCTTTTGCTCTTCTGTATTTCTGCTGATATTTCTTTATAATAGCCTCCATCAAAATCTATGAATAATAATAGATACCAGGGTGGCGGAGAATGGGCGTGAGGCAGGGCGGCGGCACGCAAGGCGGAGACTCTTGCGAGACTACGCGGATTTTGGAAGAGAGGAGAGAAGAGGCTGTTGGAACGGCAAGGGCTCACGAAAAAAAAAAAAAAGGAAATATACAAAAGTTTGGAAAGGAAAGTCAGGCCTAGACCTGTTCCAATACTCTGTAGAATTGTTATGTTTTGATTTAATTTAAAATATTTTTTTTAATTTAATTATAAAATATAAAAATATTAATATAAAAATATTTTTTTAATATTTATCAAGAAATTCGGTTATTTCGAGTTAGATTCATATAATTTATTTCAAGTTTGGGTCATTCTAGATCCAACTTAATTCGAGCTCAGGTTGGTCGGCTCGACATCATACTCTTCTGCTATTTAAAATTTATATTCGTAAAATAATTCTGCTCGAATTTCACATCTTTTTTTTTAATTTTTTTCCAAGCCAAAAAAAGCCAAAATAATAAAACTTAAAAACAAAAAAAAAAAAGAAAAAAATATGACACGAGGATGCCTCCTTTATCCGATAACCCTAGTATTAAAACTGATTAGCCTAGACCTAAAATGGCCCAAATCTAGAATGACTCAAACTTGGTTAATTCCAGTGTCAAACTCGAGTGACTTGAAACCGAAATAAATTGAAATCAAAAGTATTTGAACCCGAAATAATTCAAAATCGAAGTGACATGATTAAAATGACTTGAAACCGAAATTGACATTGTAAATTAAATAGTCAAAATAGTTTAGCCCAAATTTCATCTCAAAGACCTGAATCAAAAATGACCCAAAACTAAAATAATTTAAAATTTAAATAACTTAAACCCAAAAATAACTTAAAATATTAAACAAAATTGTTTAACTTAAATTTTACTTTTTTTTATTTTATTTTTTTAAATTAAAAAAATTAAAATAATAAAATCTTAGGAAAAAAAAAGGGAAGGAGGTGCCATGTGGACACCCTCTCCTCTAAAAGATTTCTCCAAAGTATATATTTTAGATACATTCACTTTTCTAAATAATAAGGAGGTGCCGTATTCACTTTTTAGATATAAAATATCTAAAATTTTACTTTTCAAAATTTTTTAGATATATTAACTATTTAAATTTTAGATATATTTTAGATATTTTATATTTTAAATATATTCACTTTTCAAAATTTTATATATATTTTAGATATATTCACTTTTCGTTTTATTTTTTAAAATTAAAATATCAAAATAATAAATTTTTTTGAAAAAAAGGAAAGGAGTTGCCATGTGGACACCCTCTCCTTTAAAAGATTTGTCCAAAATTTATATTTTAGATATATTCACTTTTCAAATGACATATTTTCCTTTTTTTTTTTTTTTTTTTTGCACATAAAGAAATTTTTTTTTTAAGTTTGCTCGCAATTTAATGAAGATAATGTTACGAATTTGATATCCATTTTAGGCAAGTATTTTTAATTTTTTTATTTTTTTGTTAAAACGAAGTTGAATTTTAAGGGATAAGAAAAAGGAAATTGTAAGGGTTAGAATACCGAATCTAGCCTTATAAGAATTAAAAAAAAATTGAATGAATTATTAGGACAAAATTTTAAATATACATTATTATAATAATTATTATTATTATATAAGTTACACTACTGCAACTTATATAATATTATTTATTTTTACATTATTTAATTCATAAAATAAAATAATCAATCAGACAAGTCAGGTAGAGACTCTCGTAGCCTTGCCGTCTCTGGGCTTCTGGATTGTCTTTAACTGTCAAAATATTATATTTCTTCTTGTTGGGGAATAACTCGGGGGAAATATTGATAAGTGTCTAGCGATAGTAAAGAAAATAATATTTATAGAAACAAATGCTTAAATAATTTTTTAATTCAGTAAAATTAATGCATTAAATATAAAAAAATTTAAAATTGTAATTGAATAATCTAAATAAATTTTTTATTTAAATTTTAATATTTACGATCATTACTTATCTTCTTCGTGTATGAAAATATATATTCTAATTAAATGACAGAAAAAAACCATCACTTTACTTGAAAATTGAAATATTATGCTAAACATTGATTTTAAAGTGATTTTATTAATTTAGATGAAATCAACCATGTCCAATAAAAGTCGTCGGATTCTTTGATTTTCATATTAAACCTTTAATATGTTTTCTAAGAGTTAAATAAAAAAAAATTATAAAATATTTAATAATAAAATAGACCGATTGCATCATTGATTCAATCAATTTAACTAACAATACTAACAATACGATCCAATTCTAATAACTACTAGAATGGGTACATTTGTTATATGGGTGAATATAAAAATTTTATTTTGGAAAAATAATTTATATTTATATTATTTTAATATTTTTATATGAATTTAATATAATAAGTTAAGTAACACCAACTCAATTGATAAAATTACTAAAAAGATAAATAAATTATTAACAATAAATATTAAATCATAGATTTTTTTTTAATTTTTTATATTTATATATTTCTCAAGAAACTACCACACCTTCATAAAATAGAACTAACTACATGTTTTATTTTATTTTTTTAAAATAGAAGAACATTCACACAGGAAAGTCCATCAAAATCTAGTTTTGAAAAAAAGAAATTGGATAGTTTTTGTTTAAAAATGGCTTGTTTTGTAAGAAATTGCTAGATTTTTTCAAAAATATATTTTATTTAAAAGACATTAATACCTCCTATTTATTATTTCCTCTATATTATTAATAAAAAGAGTATATAAATTAATATTACAAGCTAACCCAATACCAACTTAATCATTAAAAGACGAAAAAATCAAAATTATAAAATAAAAAA
>JBBYHL010000022.1:3301230-3316675 GCA_038381835.1 Adansonia madagascariensis | reverse complement strand
CCCCCCCCTCCCCCCCTCTCCCCCTCTTTTATAGAAAGTTACACAGTAGCAGTCATGAGCCACATGAACTTCACCAATCCATATACCTTAAAGTATCAGAAACTAGTACCAAGTAATTTGGCACTTTGCCTAGACAAGAGTGATATGCATTTCTGGAATGATATCTCTAACTGGACCAAGAAATAGAAAATAACGCTCATTTTACAAGAAAAATATGCCGTGTGTGCAAGTCATAATTCTATAAACGTCAGTTGAAGAAAGAAATTACCGCATAACTTCAGAAGGGTGAAGACTGTAGCAGCAGCAAAGAAGACCATAGAAATTGCGACCCAGAAGTGCTACAAATCAGAAATAGGAGCCCATTAACAGTCAATTTTGTATCTACTTGACAGGCTTCTATCCCCAATAACAGTAAAGATATTTTATTACAAGAACCAAGCTTCTCAAAGGTTAAAAACTAAAAAGCTCCTATAGTTTCTCATATTTCTCAAATAAACCCTTATCCTTCTATTGCACCTAATTGAGCCCTTCAGGTATTATTTTTTGCTTAATTAAGCCTTTTTTTTTTTTTTTGGCATGAAAAAAACTAAAAACCATCAGAAAAATAGGGATTTAATTAAACAAAAATAGTATTTTTAACTGCTTAATTAGAAACAAATAGTACTATAAGGGCTTAATTGGGTACAATAGAAGGACAAGGGCTTATCTAGGAAAGTTGTTAAAGTACAAGGTTCTTTTAGTATTTTAGGCTTTCTCAAAATACTCAAGATGTTTGCCATGACACATAAACATAACATAGCATCCGCGCATCATAATAATCATGTCTTAACTCTTTCTTTTTTCATTATGTGAAGAACAAATCAGTAAAGGCACTAAATTTTTCAATGTACCAATCTTACACTAATTCATATACGCATGAAGAGCCTTTTATTGTTTTTCTTGAAAGCCTGCATGATGTATTAATAAAAACAAGAAAAGAAAATAACAGTGCTATCTGTTTTCCATGAAAAAGCCTAAAACTACGTGTTATGGATAGGTTGAATGTGCTTAATCTTCAAATCAAACCCACAAAATCAAATATTTGAATAGATCTTCATTTTTTGAATCTGAATTCTCTTAGAAAAGTTAATGTGTGATTCAGTAAAAGAACACCATAAAAACTGGACCATCAAATGGCCAAGATACAGTAAAACTTACAGGCAGCGTCTCCCATATTGCTTCATCACTAATGCTTTCATCATCTCCTGGCATCAGAGCCCTGCACATTCTGAAGAAGAAAATGACATCAATAACCATGAAAAATGTTTAGAAGATGCGGAAATTGAATTACCAGGAAACAGGTAAGGACGGAAAAAATAGCTTAAATTTTCAATCATTTAATGTTGAAGCTAATTTACCCTAACCCGCATTTCTAGTATGCAGCGCTAAAGTAAGAAGCATAACAAAGAGAAGGAGAAAAGCAAAATTGATATATTTCCAGGGCACATACCTAAGACATCACATGCTCCATTTGCACTTGCCAAAAAGGCAAAAAAATATAATTTCCATAAAATATGAAGTAACTAACTATATACATTCATTCAAAAGTCAAGAAGCCACCAGAAACTTATAGTTGTCTTGCTTTTGCATTTTCTCCGAAATATAATGCTCTCAGTCTGGTGAGCAAACAATCAGCAGGTTTCATCACCTAATCATCATATCATGTTAAATTTTTTGGTCCTTAGATAAAAGTAAAACCAGGTAATGACAGAGAGTAATGAAAGCTGAGATGCCTGGAATAAACAGTCAATGGTTAACCTTCTTCCTTGGATAACTCTCAGGAAAATTATCGACCATTCTTCAGTATTACTAGCTAGTTTCTGGCTTGGCTATCATACTTTCTAGCCAACTAACAAGAAAAAGTTCATCAGATGTTGCTTATGAATGGAGCCAAAAAAAAAAAAAATTTCTAACACGAATGTATGTACTTCAAGCTATAGTTTGTTTTCTTCATTTTGAAAAGTTTACATTAAAAGTCACCATCTTGCCCAAGCCTTTTTACCTTTAGAAGCTACAGACTGTTGATCTGATTCAATAGTTTGTTTTCTTTACTTTGAAAAGTTGAAATTAGAAATTACCATCTTACCTAAGGCTTTTCGCCAACGCTAACACAATTAAGAGGAGGGGGCATTCTTACAGACCACTTTTTCCGATACTTATAATGCACAATTAGGTAACTGTGGTGTGGAGATTTGCCTATGTCCTATGAGATGATAATGCTACCTTCTCAGCCTTCTATATCTGTTATTGAACCCTGAATAAAAACCAAATAATATAATGATACAATACAAACTTGAATGTCATCCTTTCCTAAGATGCATTCAATCTTTAAAATAAACAAGTCTAATAACAGGGTGAATGCCATTAAGCATTGCCTCTCGACGCATATTGGCCGAATCCTAAATTCCCAAATAAGCCCTTGATGAGGACAGACACAATCCAGAATTCCAGATTGGTGCCTCAGAACCCAATCTGCTTCAAAGCCACATGTAGAAAACACTATCTGACCCCCTGCCCAATTTATCAGATCCTATGTAGTTCCACAATAACAATAAGAAAATGCATAAGGAAGAGTTAACAAGCAACAACGTTTGGTTAAGTAAGCAAGTGCAAGAGTTTAACATACAATGAATGAAAAGTTTAATACAAGTTTTAAACATTAAAGTACCTGAAATTGTCAACTAGAACAATTATTTCAAACGCCAACAATGGAAGAAAGACAACCTTCAAGTTTACAGCAGCAAAACCATAAACTGTAACAAAAGAACTAATAAAGTTCATGAACATGCCCCATCAAAGAATAATGTAACGCTGCAACAGTTAACTGTTTTAGTTCACCTATGACTAAAAATTTGAAATATTGATCATAGAAGTAGCCTAACTAAGAGATGAAAGAACTCAAACCCAGTAAAATGAAAACAAGGAAAAGAAAGTGTTGACTCTATACCATTCACACTCTCAAGATATATACAGAGAAGCAGCTCAAATGCAATTAGTAGTGGTGTTGCCACAACGGCATGACATGGTGCCCACTGTCCAAGAAAAAAAAAAAAAAAAACAGCCTCAATATGGTCATAAAACTTGATTATGAATTTGAAACATTCACACCAAGAAGACCCCAAATAGAGAATTTATGTTTTAGTTAGTCAAAGATTGATTCAAGTAAAATGAGGGTTATACTGACAGACAGACAGACATACCTGACGATTATAGGGGACTGATGGAGCAGGTAAGGAAAACCTTCCACGTGCAACAACTCCATGAAACATCCAAAGTGGAAAAAATATTGTCCTACAATTGAAAGCCATTAAATAAAGCAATTAAAACCTAAAATCAATGAAAGGATTCGATACTGAAGATAAAATCTATATTCCCTGGGTCACAGTGATATCAAATTTATGGGCATTTAAATCAAAAACTACAGCATATAAATCGAAATATTCAAGCAACTTATGTTGCCCTCCCTTCAAAGCAACCACACTTGAAGAGAATGTATCTATTTCACTCATGAAAAATTTAGCTCTTTGAGATTTAGTAATGCATAATAGATCCAAAACATTAAAAACAGGAAAGAAAAGAAAGAAAAAAAATAGAGAAAACTTAAAGAATGTGACACATTTTAGGTTCCATTGTCAAGGCATGCACCTGGGCATGCCTGCACCTTGTGCCTTAGCTTTAGACAACAAAAGCGCCTCGAACCCTTTCAGGTGAGGCGCATTTGATGAGGCGCATGCCTGACGTACCCAAGTGCACTTTTTGGTAAAGCCATAGGCATTTAAAAAAAAAAAAAAAAAAGAAACCCCACCTGATTTAAGTTCTCTTTAGTTTCTTTATTTTAAATTTTTTTCATTAGATGTACCTTTACTACTAAGAAAGGGGATAATATTAAATTTTCTACTTCTAAATATTTGGGTATTCAACAACAGACGTGAAACCGTAAGGAAATCATGCATGCTGACCAACAAAAAAAATTGCATGTTTTGTAGATAAATTGAATCTCTTTAAAGTTCTTTATCATAATTATATATCTTAAGCTTATTATTATATTATATTATATTATATATACATATACACACACCTACAAAAACAGACACGTATGCATATTGCGCTTTACTTCACTAAAGTGAGCGATTTTTTTGCACCTTACGCCTAAGGCAATATAAGGGCTCTAGCACCTAGAATGGGCCTTGCACCCCAACACTGACCCTAACATGACTACCCTTCAATGGTTTTAAGTGACTTTTCTAGCACCGGTCTCCAAGTTTTATTGCTTTGGTTTTCAACGTGAACCCTCCATTCCATTGCATCTTCGGTTTATGTTAAAGGCTTAGCATTACTTTCATCTCTAAATAACATAACAACATCCATCCAAATGCACCCAATTACAGATTGAAAATAAAAATTATATTCTTCTCCTTTTATATTGTCTGCAGAATCATTCATTTATCAAAACTATAGCACGAACCATCAACTTTAAGTCACCAAAAAGAATCGTCTTAGACTACAATTCCTTCCTTTTTCTACTAAACTTCTACAAGGAACAAACTTTACAAGCAAAAACATGTTTTTCCCTAAAAACATTAAATTAAAACGGAAAAAAGTTAAAGCTTTTCTTCAGCAATAGCAAGCGTTTGCAAAAAATGATTAAAACCTCCATTAGTCCATACAGAACCAAAACTTTATAAACAATAATAAATAAACCGTGTTTGAAAGCGGGACCTTAATTTCTTTAAAAGAAAAAAAAACGCTGAATTTGAGAAGCGAATTCAACCAAAATCAAATTGAAACGCAAATATGTTAAGAAGGAGCAAATTTATACAGGAAATAAAGAGAAAAGTGAACAGACCACCAAGAGTACGAAACGACATGATCCAGCTTAAGAAGAAGCAAAAGAGTGAAACAAAATAGCAGGCTATGCGCAGCCAAAGCCTGCGCCGACTTCAAAACTCTTCTCCAACTCATCCTGTTCTTCTTCTTCTTCTTCTTCTTCTTCAAATTCCCCCAAAGCAATAACTTCTTAACTCAAACGCAGAATCAGGAAAGAGGGAAGAGCCCTAATTTTATTTACTTCTTTTGCGGGGCGTGGGTGATTCCTGTAGTTTATGTTCAGAGTTTTTAACTAATTAGAATCTGTAGCTGAAACGTAAAAGGGAAAGAGATTTCTTTGGAGATTTCAATGGGCGCCAATAATCCATTCTACATTTAATTTCTCTATTCTATTTTTTTTCCCCATTGATGAGTGCAAAACAAAAGGCATTTACTCTCTAATCCATCACTCTCTTTTTCATTTTTCTTTTATTCTAAAAAAAAAAAAAAAAAGAAAAACCTTCGCTTTCACTCCGATGCCTTGCTTTTTTATTTATTTTTTATTTACATCACCACTTCACTAAGCTATCCAGCTGGATTTCGTTTCTTTTAAATTTTAAATATTTTAATTAATATCTACATATTTCGAGGACATTTTCTCATTTTCCGTATATTACTATTTTGACCCTCCAGATACAACATTATTTTTTCACAATTTTTTTAATATAATCCTTTTTCTGATTAATTATTAGTGAGTTGCCTTGTTATTAACAAAGTTCTTATTTAATAATATTAAAGAATAACTTTATTAATTAAATATTATATAGTTAATTATATACAGATATTAGTTAAAATTTATTTAGTTAAATTTTTATTATTTTAATTGAATTAAAAAACAATTCATTAATTGTATTTTTCTTTCTTCAAATATCATCTTAGTCAATGTCTTTAATCACTAACATTTAAAAACCTTGATAATCTAATAATCTCAATTAATTAATAAAATATTGAGATCTTAATTCGAGCTAATATATTAAAATAATAATCCCGCTAAATGTACAATATAATAACTTTTAGTAATTCTTTACACCCAATCAATATATAAAATAATAATTTCTAAAGGATAAAAATAAAAAAAAAATATACATAAGATTTCGTAGAAGGTAAATTTTCACTTAACTACTTTTACTTTCTTATTTAAGCTATTTTTTCAAAATATACATCTGAAGTTTTCCTTTTTTTAAAAAATAAACTAAATAAATCCAGTCCTTAATTTTTTTTGCATTACACACTCTATTTGTAATATTCATTCATGTTGCAGCAAGGAGTAAATGTTAATTAGTTGTTAACTCTATCTAATTTTTTTTTTTTCATTTATAAGTTATTCATGCATTTTAGTAAAACAAATAATAATATACAAATATAAGAATTAAAAACACAGTATTCTTTGTAAACTAATGAAAATTAATTTATTGATAATTAAATAATTTATTCATGTATTGATAATTAAATAAATTCTTTCAAATAATTTTTTAATCTCAATAATATTATTTTATAATTTTTTCTATATTTTTTTCCTCTCACATGGCTTCTCTTTTTTATTTTTTTTTCTTGTTATATTTTTTGGTGAAAAGTACGAGATTGGCTTTAAGCCTTCAAAACAAATTAAAAATAGATAAGTGGGATGGAAAATGTGCATGTTTCAATCATATCCATATTCATATGAATTATAAAAAGCATTTCGTGGAGTCATGTGTGTGTATGATAAGCAATTTACAATTTTAAAATTAAACCACATTAATGTATAGAAGATAACTAAAAAGATCATTTATTTAATATAATCATACTTTTTAGTAAAGGGTTTTTTTTTTTCTTAATGTATGAATATTTGTTTTAAAAATATCAAATTTGAGACCTCAATTTTCTTAAAGGATTAAATAATTAGTTCAAGCCTGAATTATTTACAACAAATTTTTATTTAAGAGATTAAATAATTAGTAAACATTCATATTGCTTTGATAAATATTAAAAGAGAATATATATGCAAATGTTTGAAATTTTAAATAAGTAATTTACACATTCACATATAATTTTATATATGAGAAAAATAAGTAAAAATGTTAATTTAAGAAGGAGTGAGTTTAAATTATATTTTTATTTCATGTTAAATTCTTTTGTAAATTTTTTAATTAAATTTATGTATTTTAATTTGTAAAATTAAGTTAAATTAAATTAAAAATTTTATAAATAATATAGATTTTATTTTAAAATTAACTATTATTTTTCCTGAAATAGGATTTGGTGGCAATGTGTCAAATCAAATGAATGACGGTTTAAGAGAATGAAAAGAGAAAATTTTTTGAAAATATTGCACAAATTTTCTAAAAAAAAAATCAGATGTAATCATTATCTTATCTTTAAATTATATTTTTTAATAAAAAATTAAAAATTAGGATTATCAAAACTTAAATGTCTAAATCACAGTTGATTAATCTTTTTCTTAATTAATTACACGAGATTAAGCATTAATTAATGTAAGTTAATACATGCCCACAAATTGCCCATATTCATGAAATTACCAATGAAAACGAAATTGTCGAAAAAGTACACGTCAAAGAAAAGCGACGTGCGGTTGTTTTCGGTTATTATAGTTGCAATTCCCAGAGCACACCAAGTACAAAACCATCCGTTGACAGCTCGGTTGCAGTCGGAACTGTTTTAGGAAGGTGCAATGCGTTTGCAGCACATGTTTTACCATTGACAACGTGGCGCAACATGAGTGATTATTTATAGGATAAAAGTCACAGGACTGTCAGGAAAAGGAACAATGGAACAGATAAATTACATTTGTGTCAGGTGTATTGGGATTTTTATCCGGCCAGCAACATCCCATCAGGTGTATTGGGATTTTTATCAGGCCAGCAACATCCTACAAGGGAATAAAGGTTTAATTATTTTTTCTTTTTATGGAAATTGGAATAATTTTTTTTTTATTTTTTAAGTTTTAATGCACAAAAAAATCAATACTTTTGTTTTTACACAAATTATTCTTTTTTTGGAAAATAAGATTTTAAATACATCAAAAAAAAGTTGCAATAATACATTTTTAATTTTTTTAAATTAATTTCAAATAAAACATGGGACTCAACAATATCCCGAACCACATTAAAGAAAAAAAATCAATTATTTTTTATTTTATTGTATTAATAAAGGTTGACCTTTCATAATTAAAAAGTTATAAAAATATTATAGTCAAGCTTGAATTAGAGATTACATTTGCTTGGAATAAGGTAAGGCTCAAGATTGAAAAGTTTTTTTTTTTTCTTTATTAGATTTCCAAGTATTAAATTGAAAAATTCACTAGTAATATAATTAAATATAATAAAGTTAATGAGCAAAACTTTATTTTATTTTGGCCAAAAAAACTATTTTATAAACAATAATATATAACTAATAAAAAATTAAATGATGAGTTACAAATTGTAATTTAGTGGTAGTATATATGAATTATATAATAAATGCAAATTAGACTTTATGCCATAATTACTCCGAAGTTCCAAAACCAGTTGGCAAGTTGAGATTGGTTATCAAAACCCATTGAGACACTTGTCCACATCTCTAATTCCATTGATATTTTAATATTAAAAGAAAAGATAAATAGGCACTCAAAATAAATATATGTTCGAGCATCGTTGATCAACTCTTTAACAATTTAAATTTATTTTAATATTCATAAAATTTAACAAATTTGATTGATCAAAATAAAATAATAAAAAGATATGTTAAAAATATATAAAGTAAACGAATTTTTATTTTATATACAAATAATATTTAAATAGAATTCAAAGAAATAAATGTGATATGAATGTAAAAAATTTACTTTGGATTGAATATAATAAATATTTAATTTAGTAAAATTTTTTTAATTTTAAACTAAAATATTCAAATTCAAATCTTATTGACAACAAAAGAGTTTTAAATAAAAAAATTAATTTTTTTGTTTTTACATATTCGGCAAAAACTCTAATTTTATATCTTTAATCGAATTAAATGTATTTTTTTTTATTTTCAATTAAATTATTTCCATCGATCTATCTGATAATTTCTTTCAGCACGCAATTGAAACTCAAATCAAATAAATAGGCACTTCCATTCCCACTTGTTTGCAATCATTTGATGGGATCATATTTCTTGTCTTCATAATTTTCAACATTTTGGCATTTTCTCAATTATTAAATTTATCTCCGTTTCTCTCTTGAGGTCGCTTCTTATATTACGCTTTTTTTTCTTTTTTTTTTTTTTAAATAGCAGTATTTTTTATATAAATGACAATTATTTCTCTCTGAGTTATTGAATTTGTGAGTTTTTAAAAAAAATCTTATTTAAAATTTAAAATATCTTTACAAAAGAATTCAAATATTTATAAAATATTAAAAAAATTTTAATTCTACTTAAAAATAAATAGTACTTGAAAACATCAAATACTATATATATATATATATATAATGAAATATCATGCTAGATTTTTTTTTTCTTCTATACAAAGCTTCCAATAGGATTGTCGGCTTTTGGCGAGGGACAAAAAAAAGCGGCAAAAATATCATACTACGAATGACTAATTAGAATTTATCTGTATTCGGGATATTAATTGGACATTCAAAATATCTTCGGATTGAAAGATTTTACACACACACACACACACACACCCACCCACCTATATATATACCATTTTATGAAATGCTTGTACAAAATTACTTTCATGATATACATTATTTAATTTATTTATAAATAATCACTTCTAACATATATATATATATATTTTTTATTTTAGTCTTATTTATTATTAAAATTATTTATAAATTTCTTTTGTGAAATTCAAAACGTCGATAGCATTACAATTCGAAATGGCCCTTCGGTTTTAGAGAAGCCAAGCCAAGGATAAAGCGGGGGCATACATGAGCCACCCAAGCCTACTGCACTGGGTTCAGAATTCTTCATAAACATAAAGATAGCCTAGCCATGTAAACGAAACAATTGTACCTGCAAGACTTAACTAAAAGTCAGCCAATTCATTTTTTGTAGTTTTGATTACGTGAATTTGAGTTAAATCATTTCGAATTTAAGTCATTTCGAGTTTAAGTCATTTCAGATTTAAATTGTTTCAGGTTCGAATCATTTCAAATTAAAATTATTTTAGGTTCAGGTTATTCGGATTTGGACTGTTTCGAGTTTGGTTATCTTTTGCATCATTTTATTTTATTGTTAGACATAATAATTTTTACATAATTTAAATATTTATTTTAAAAATAAATTATTAATTTATTATTATTTTAAAATGAGATTTTGTTATAATAAGATATTTCAATTATATTAATATATTTAAATTAATATTTGTTAGCATAAAAATATAAAAAATTAATTTGTTATATAAAATCAATTTGTTAAATAATTTATTATAAAAAATATGATATATTATAAATTAATCATACTAGTATTTAAAATAATTGATTTTATAAACTTAAATTTTAATATGTAAATACATTATAATTTATATTATCCATAAATATAAATATAATTATAAATACTAATAATTAAATCAAAATGAACAAATAACTATATTTGAAAATAAATAAAAGTATAAGACTATGATTTAAAAGTAGATAAGATAATGAAAAAAGAAATATAACTAATTAATTATTACATAATTTTTTAATATAATGATCTAATCTTAACTTAAAACTAAATATTTTTCTTTATTCGATTTATAATAAGTAAAAACTTTAGTATTATTAAAACAGTTGTTAAACAAATTTATTTTATAATAATTAATCGAAATTAAAGTTTACATTAAATTACTTTACTTTCAAATGTTTAATTTTTAATTAACCTTAATAAATAAATTTATTTACTCAAAATTTAAATTGCTATTATAATATTTTTTTTACTATTAACAAGATTTATCAAATTTAATTTAGTTAACATTTTAGTTAACTTTTGTTAAATAAGTTTATTTTATAATTGTTATACCTCCACGTATGACAACCTTCGAACCATCTCTGATCCACTGTTTCTACGAACGGGCGATTGCCAGATAATAACATAAAGGCGATTGTCGAACCACACCTGACAGCGATATGACCTCTCCGACAATGACTTAAATGCGGAGTTGACATTTACTGAATGGCAGCCGACTGACTGAGCCGACCACGAGGTATCATAGCCTGACACCTAGCTTGGCGTTGGTCACATCACCACCAAATCACCTGACACAATGTCCCCAAACAAATCCTATAAAAGGGGCAAACATGCTCACAGGTAAGGATTCGGCTCCAAGAAAACATATATACACTATTATATTAAACACTCCTCTGACTTAACCATCGGAGAGGGCTCCCGGAGTAGGAACTCCGGCGTTCCCCTGACTTTCTCTGTGTTGTAGGGTTCTGCCTAGCTTCTGGTACCCGCGAGGAAGACATCAATAATTGGCGCCGTCTATGGGAAAGCGATCGAAAAAAAGACCATGGTCGACTGGAGTGTTGACATCCCATAAAACACCTCATCGCCGCCTGGAGCGACAAACGTACCGAAGTTCTGGCAACCCCAGCAATACCCAGCTCATCAAACACCCAAACATCCCACATACCCATCTCACTACTTTCGTGGCTGTCTCACTCACCACTGGCGTACTATCAAAACCTACTAGGGTTGATCCCACCGCTGGCCACCTCTATCCCACACCCTAACCAAGCCGTTAGCCCTAGCACCATGGTCCCAGCAACCATTATCACCACAAAACACCCTACATGCACCCTTTGACACCTCAGTACCCCCCTTTGCTCAATTCAGTACACCTACACCACCTAGCCAGCCAGACTGCAATGTGCATTACCAAGCACAATTTCAAGCCATCACTAGTCAACTGGCTGCCATCCAACAATCTCAGATTCAGTTGGCACAACTTGTCAACTCCCAAGCCAATTGCCAAAACACGTAACCCATTGATCGCCCAAACCAACACACTGCAAACAACCCAAACTCAGACATGCAAGAGTGGCATGTTACAGCTGACCGGGCTACCCGCCCGATGGTAGAAGAAAGCTCCTGCTCTACGCCAATTCCACGGTAAATGACGTAAGGAACTTCCTATCATACCAGTGGGCATCACGCGTCAGGATTGACTTTAGATCTCGCCTAACAAGTAGTGGCCTTGAAACAGGAGATCAAGGATCTTCGTGAGCTACGGAGAGCAACTGGAAATGGTTATCCAATGAACACAACCCCCTCTTGCCTGACATCCGCCAGATACAGGTCCCTCAAAAAGTCAAACTTTTTTTCGATACTTATGATGGTAAAACTGATCCAGTCGACCATCTGAATCATTTTTGCACTTTCCATAACCTACGCGACTTGTCGGATGCCATCCAGTGCTGCATCTTCCCGACAACGCTTCGAGGGCTGGCACGGACCTGGTGGCATTCCCTGAACCCAGGATCTATCACCAACTTTGACCAACTGGGAAGACATTTCCTTGCTCACTTCAGTAGCTGCAGAACAGCCGCCAGAACGTCTGATAGCTTAATGGCGATCAAGCAAAACCATGATGAGATGATTCACGATTACCTCAAGCGTTTCAACACAGCCATCCTAGAGGTCCAGGACCTAAATGACAAATGGGCCATCCAAGCCTTCACAACTGGTGTCCGGCATAAGTACCTAAAATATGCCTTGACGAACGCCCAACCCACGAAGCTGTACCAGCTTTACGAGAAGGCGCAAAAATATGCGAAAGACGAGGAAATAAAAATCGCGAGTCTACGAACGAAAACCTAAGACCGCGAGCAAAGAGGAGGTCGAGGACCAAAACCTAATCGGTTAGCCGATCGCCAGGGCACTTGACCCCAGAAAGAGATGCCAACTGCCACATCACAACAAAGCCCCACGAGGAAACGAACATGGCCCACTCCGCACCCGAAACACTAGTCCTACACACCTCTGATGGCTCCCAGATCTCAAATTCTCAACGCCATAATGAAAGAGGGTTTCTGGAGCGCCCGCCTCCAATGAAAAGCGATCGCAGCAGGCATAACCCTAAAAAGCGATGTAATTTTCACAACGACATCGGGCATGCCACTGAAGACTGCTTCAGCTTGAAAAATGCCATCGAATCACTAGTGAGGAAGGGTGCGATTAAGCAGTTTATGAAGAAAGAACCACACGCCAAGGATCGCACACGATCCCCAAATGAGCCCTGGGAGACTACACCCAAACGACCTGTCGTTGGCATCATAAGCATGATCGTCAGTCCGATGAAGACTTGGGCGGTTAGCAAGTCAAAATGTAAGTCCCACCTTTGCTCTGTAATGGCAGTCGACGTAGCACCCAAGCGTGTTAAGCACACCGATTGGGTGATCCATTTGACGATGCTGACTCAAAGCTCTTATCTGATTGCGAAAACGATCCCATTATTGTCTCCGCCACCATAGGCAACTACCAGGTCCACAGAATCCTCATTGACAACGGGAGTGCTATAGAAATTCTGCAGTGGGATGCCTTCCTTCGCATGGGCTTCACTGCAGGTGACTTGACCCCATCACCTCCAATCTATGGATTCGCTAATCAACCAATACCCGTCAAAGGGACGATCACACTCCCAGTAACCATGGGCGACGGGGAACACACTGTGAACGCCTTGGTTAATTTCTTTGTTGTCAACCAGCCTTCAGCTTACAACGCAATCATCGACTGACCATTGATGAAAAAGATAAAAATGGTCACCACAGTCTACTGCTTAACGGTGAAATTCTCTAGGCCTACAGGGATTGGATATATGCGTTTCGACCAATGAACCGTATGCCAATGCCACCTATTGTCAATTGAATTAGCCACACGTTAGCCGACCATAATCCATGACAATGCCTTTGGACCGTCTATTCACACTATTATGCCTGCACAACCAGAGGCGATCAACTTAGAGCAACTGGATGCCAGAGATGGTTTCCACACCAGAAGCCTCAGCCAGCTGAAGACATTGAAAAGCTAGCCCTTTATGATTCAGATCCGGAGTTGGCTACCAGCGTTGGCTCTTCTCTTGATACTCAAGAAAGAAACCTCCTCGTAAAATTTCTCAGAAAGAACGCCGACGTATTCGCTTGGTCCGCAGCCGACATGCTTGGCATTGACCCAGCCGTCATCATGCACTCACTCTATGTGGACCCTCGAGGCCTACCGGTCAAACAAAAGAAGCACAAATTTGCTCCAAAACGGCTTCAAGCGATATGCGAAGAGTTCGACAAATTACTACAAGCCAACTACATCAGGGAAGTTAAATACCCTGACTGGCTTGCTAATGTCATCATGGTCAAAAAGGCCTCAGGGAAATGGCGAATATGTGTAGACTTCACCGATTTAAATAAAGCCTGCCCAAAAGACAGTTACCCTCTCCCCAGTATTGATCGACTAGTTGACGCATCAGCAGGCCACAAACTCTTAAGTTTCATGGATACCTTCTCAGGGTACAACCAAATCAAGATGGATCCTTGCGACTGAGAAAAAATGATGTTCATCACAGAAGATGGTACCTTTTGCTATCAAGTCATGCCATTCGGCTTGAAAAAAGCAGGGGCCACATATCAACGCTTGGTCAACAAGCTTTTCAAAGGACAAATCGGGCATTCAATGGAAATTTATGTGGATGACATGCTCGTCAAAAACCCCTCTCTTCACCAATACCTCAATAACCTTTTAGAGACATTCAACATACTCCGTAAGTACAAAATGAAACTTAACCCTTTAAAATATGTGTTTGGTGTGTCTGCAGGAAAATTTTTGGGATTTATGATCTCTTCCAGAGGCATTGAAGCTAATCCTGAAAAAATCAGTGCAATCATGCAAATGGGCCCGCTAACATCTACAAAAGAGGTGCAATGTCTGACAGGGTGAGTAGCCGCACTCAACCATTTCATCTCCAAATTCGCAGAGAAATATTTACCCTTCTTCCGACTGCTTAGGAGGGCGACCAAATATCAATGGACTGAAGAGTGCCAACGGTCATTTGACCAACTCAAACAATACCTAAGCACTCCCCCATTACTCGTCAGTCCGAAGCATGAGAACCATTTTTTGTTTACCTCACCGCGTCAGATGAAACTGTCACCGCTGTCTTAGTCCGCGAAAAATGAGGGCATCAGTATCCTGTCTACTACGTTAGCCGAGCACTGCAAGCTGGCAAATTTCATTACAGTAAGCTAGAAAAACTAGCTTTTGCACTCGTCATTGCAGCAAGAAAGCTGAGATAATACTTTCAGGTGCACCCAATCACTGTCCTCACTAACCAGCCTCTTAAAGATGTCCTCCTCAAAGTCGACTCTGCAGGACAACTCATTCGTTGGAGCATCGAGCTTAGTGAATTTGAACTCACCTACAATCCCCGAAAAACCATCAAAGCGCAGGCGCTCGTCGACTTCATTGCTGAATGTTCCTTTCTGGAATCTCATGCCCAACCACCAGAACCTGCCCAACCAGGCGATCATATCAGCACTCCTGGTCACCTACCCCCAAGCATCAAAACCAGCGAGTGGCAAATTTTTGTTGATGGTTCTTC
>JBBYHL010000022.1:3289234-3301130 GCA_038381835.1 Adansonia madagascariensis | reverse complement strand
ATTATGTGGATCTAGACATTAAGACAAAACCAACTTATTGAAAAAAAATTCATTAGAAGAAAATCTTTATGACAGGTTTTGAATGAAGTATCTTTTATTGAGATTATGCAAATGATTTGGGTGAACAGAACTGCACAATTTTAAGTAAACTATTAGTGTTGTGTTATGTAAGTAGATCATTAAAGAATGTTGTGTTCAGACAAAGCATAAATCTTTAGAACTATCGATGCCAAAGGAGTTTAACATTCCGCAACATCAGAAAATCCTTGTAGCGTGGAGAGGAGACAATTAAGGCAAGCTCAATGTTATCAGATGTAGGGCAAAGCGACTAGACCTGAGTCAACTAACTGCATTTAGTCTAGAAAGAAAAGATAGAAGTCGACTTTTACTCCATCAAAATTTAAATAAATAATTTAAAGAATAAAGTCAAATAGTATCACTTCACAGTCTCACCATTCAATGCCTTCACTTGGGCTGATAATATTTTTCACAGGGGAAAATGACTAAAGACCAATATTGGCATTCATTTGCCCATTGCAGCAGTTTTGAAATCATCACACCACTCAATCAACAATAGTAAAAGTTTTTATCGGTTGAATTATGAACCATTCCATATTTGAAGTGCCCAATTTTTTTAAATACCTTTTACAAGATTATATATTGAATTGTATTTAATTTAGTCCAAAATAATTTTAGTTATGTCACTTTCAGATTTAGTTTTATATATTGAATTACTTTTTGACATGTCTAAAATAATTTTCTATGTTTGCAACTGTTTATCAATCGAGTTATTTGCTTCTAATAATTAAAATTGATTCTACCAAATGAAACAGCAATTGTAGGTAGGGTCGTCTCTATGACGAAACTAATTATGTATACCTGATTGTTTAATTGAATGCCTAATAGTTGAAAAAGTATCGAAACATGTCATTCTACGCAATTAATCCAGTTAACAAGCAAGCAAAATCTTACAACCCTATGTCAAAAGATCATCCCTATCAGGAATCTATATTTACATTGCCTAAGGTTATAAGAGAAAAATAAGGGGGAAAATTCTTGTTGTAATTATAGCATGTGCATTCTCTATATCTCTATACTGGCTCATGTCAATTCAAACAAGCAACAATCTCCAATGTGAAAACTTCATAAAAACATCTGACCTGTTAAGTTATTTGATCTTTGCCGTGAAGTCCCATCTTTACAGAAAAGTTGCCAATTTTGAAATTAAACATCATATACAGGTAAGCGTTCCTCGATGGAGACACGACAGATTGGGCATTTTCTACATTTCTCGCAGCAGGAACTGATAAGCATAACACCAAAGAATAAAAGAAAATATGAAAATTAAGAGCAAAAAAGGATTGAATTCATTTGGATACAACTGAAAATGCAATCGCATGAAAAGAATGACCATATTATTATACCTGCAAAGAATACGATGCCTGCAGGGGAGCAAAACCACACTAATTTCTCTCTCAAAGCAAACCCTACACAACACTTTCTCCTGCATATTACATCATCAACACGCACACACACGTCAGCAATTCAGAAAAGAACACATCTCAATCCAGCATCATTAGGCAGAATTTGACAATTAACTATTTCACACTACATGGACACATTGGAAAAATTACATTTCGAAGTCTCTCAAACTCCTGCTGACTAAATTTAGTGATTTCTGTTTGCTCACCGAGAGCTGCCTGAAGCCTCCATACCTGAGATGAAATAAACCAGATAAAATATGCATACAGGCAGGAACAGGATCATTAAAATTCTAGGAATTGCCAGCAGCTTATCACACTGACACAAAACGCGTAAGAAAATTCAAAGTACAAAGTAACGTGGTACGAACTAGAAAGTACAAGAAAAGAGATACAGTAACCTAGTCAAAAACATAAAGGAATATGAGAACTATAATCACCTCCTCAGCTAGATCCTTTTTAGGCATTTTCTTAACTATCTCAGGTGGATAACCAGAGAAGGTGTTATACCTGCATGGAGCAGTCAAATGAAAAAGCCTTAGGTAAAAGGGTAGTGAGCCAGCCTAAAGAATAATCCAACAGCCTGATGACTAAGAGTAAATTCAAAAAAAAAAAAGAATCAGAAGCTTTAGTTGGCTGAAAATGGGGAAAAAATCAATGAACACCAATAATAGAATTTTGCCACACGTGAAATTACATCATCCACACCTTTCTCTTACAGTCTTTTCTTGAGTTTTAGTTTGTTTAGACCGTAACCATGTTTTGCGACCTCCCAGCTCCCACTTTCCAAAAAAAAAAAAAAAAAAAAAACAAACAAAAACCAAACAAAACCCAAATGAACAAGCCTGTTCAGCCCCTTGGTTTGTGTCAATTTTGAGTCCTCAATCAAGGTGCATCACTTGCCCAAACTATAATTCCACAAATAAGAACAAAAAAGGAGCGCCCTAAACCATGATGTTCAATGCATTTTGGTTTAGTTTACTTAAATGAGTTCAACAGTCCTAAAAAGACCAAAGGCTTTGATTCAACTTCAAGTATTGCTATTGAAACCAAATTAGTTAAAAATCAAATGAATTGAAAATACCAACAATTTACCCATAAAGGTTTAGTCCAGTTGGTAAGAGGAACCCCCTATGTCAACTTGAGTTTAATCGTTGTATGGAGCAGTCAAAGAGTACAATCCTGAATGCACCAGGCTGGTATGGGAAACTGTGACCTCAAGATCACCTAGGGAGGGCAATAGGTCCAGGCAAAGCCTGAGGGCTGCCCTTCTTATCAAACTTACATATCACCATTTTAAACGCTTACTCTATTTTGATAAAGTTTAAGATTCTTTATTTAGTCCAAATAGGAAATGACACAACAAAAACAAAACGTCAAACTCAAATTGGAAGATATTACAAAAGCCACAAATAACCAAAACTAGTAAATTTCGATTTTACTTGATTTCGTCTTTTGTAATGAAAAAAATCAAATTAGTCCAAATGAAATAGAATTAAAGTTACTTATCCAAAAAAAAAAGAGATAGAATTAAAGTTGTTACTAACTTGAACTCATTCTTTATTTTTAATAAAATTTATAAATGCTCTTTCTAAAACTAATCCCAGAAAAAATAAATACATAAGTCATCACAAATTCAAAAACCAAAGTAAACTGAAAATTCAATTTCATCTAATATGTTAATTTATTCTATATAGTTTTTAGTTTCTAAATTTAAACTAAAACACTTCAATGTTATTCAATGTTTCAAAAACTCAAACTGAACCAAATGAATACTCTCCCAACTCCTACAACCTATATCACCGCTCTATTCAAATGGGTTGATAAACAGATAACCCCTTTAAGTGGGCATAAATAGTTTGGATATATGAGTTGATAAACGTCTTAACATGCATAAAGTCCATTTACAGACAGCCATTACCTAAAAATGCTTGCTTTGTAAATCTTTTGAGTAATGAGTTTCTAAGTTGTATGGAATAAAATAAAATACCGATAAACAATAAGTGATATGGTACTGGTTATTCACCGGTGCAGTTACTCCATCTATCATCTTTCCTTAAAGGGATATCTCAAAACTTTTATCTTCTTTCTTTTACTCCTAAAATTCTTAAATCTTCTGTGCTCCATAGTTTTTTTTTATACTGTTGTTATTTTCTTTTTGGCATTAAAAACAATTCACATCAATACAATCAAACTTCTTAAAATATTAATTAAAGTCCGTTGTTTTATCAAATTTTCTTAATTAGTACTATAGTATTGTCATTTCACATTCTTCAATATTATGAAACATGATTCATATTTTTTTTCAGCCATAACCAGGCATGCGAACCACTCGAGAGATGCGGGGTGAATAAAAATCATGCAAAAAGAAAACCCAAGTACAATTTGTGCATCTATAAAAGGCAGAAAGAAGCTAAAACTGTACTAACCCAGAAGCCACACCATGGTAAAGTCGTGCTTGTTCCTCTCTACTTCCTTCATCAATTGACCACCAACCCAATAACCTGATTATACAGATAGATAAAGAATCTGTTGTGTTAATTCACAAACTGCACAATGATCGTCTGCTTATTTAGAAATTAAATAGACAGTACCTAGAACCATGGTGCAAGAATCCCAAGCAATCATGGACTCTCGATGAAAATCTGAAGTATAATCCTGTGCCAGCTCCACTCCGTAGTAGAAGTACAATTTTCTCTATTAACCTTGATGCGGCAAAGAGCACAACACCACCTTGCAGTAGTAAAAGAGGAGAGAACAAAATTGGAAGCGGTATATATCTAGCACCAGGAGGTGTTCCCTGAAATTTGAAGCAATCAAAGTTTTGATGATAACATATCCCAGTCATAGCCAAGACCACCAATTATACACATACCTCTAAATGCATGCAGAGAAGGACTTGAAAACCAATAATTGAAATTTTCATGATGTGACCGCCAATATCTTGCAGGCCACACAATGTCTCCTCATGCTGATATTCCTCTGGAGTAACTACTAAGCCACTGTTGCAGTCAAGGTATCTGATACTTGCAGTAGATGGACCAGCTTCTACAGCAGGGGAGTTTCTATGAATTAAGGGATTAGACCACTTTGTGCAGACGAGAAAAGCAAAGCACTCTGCAATACTGCATGAAAACATGTATTAGCATTCATCACCTTTGTCTACTCACTCAAGCTCAAGCATACTATCAGGGTGTTATTTCTAGGAATTACTGCTAAATAATATTTTAAAAGCAAATCAGTGAAATTAAAAGGAGCAAAGCTGTACCCAAAATTTATGAACAAGTCCCACCAGCCAAAAGCACCTACATCACCTGCAATATTTGTAGAAGAAAACCACAAACAATAATCACAAACAAGGAAATTTTAACCAAAAAATAAAGTTAGATCAATCCATTTATTGCCTCAAAAATTTCTGGAAACTCTAATCTATGATTCTAGCAACTAATTTTTCAATGGTCATTAACAGGAAAAAATAAAAATAAAAAAAGGAACCAAAGCACGTATTCAGTTAGATTAATCAAATTTTGGTGCTTTAAGAAGTGATGCAGATTTTGAACTACAATTCCAGGACCCAACATTTTGGATTTTTTGTAAGCATGGAAACATGCAAGATCAAAATGCATGCATGCCCGCACACATGTACAAGTGATAAAAGAAAACTCAAGGATTAAAATGTCCTTGTTTTTGCTTCTATTTTATAGAAGTTAGAAACTACAGAGTTCAATCCACTTTATCCAGTAGCAGTCATGAGCCACATGAACTTCACCAATCCATATACCTAAGTATCAGAAACTGGCACCAAGTAATTTGTCACTTTAACCATAAAAGAGTAATATGTTTTTCTGGAAATCAAGACGTAGAATATAAAGCTTATGTAGACGAGAATAATATGCATCTTTAGTTTGTGTTCAACTCCTCATAATTGTAGCTTAATAGAGTAAAGAAATTACCACACAACTTCAGAAGAGTGAAGACCGTAGCAGCAACAAAGAAGACCATAGAAATTGCAATCCACAAGTGCTACAAATCATAAATAGCAGCCCATTAACAGTCAGTCTTATATCTACTTGACAGGCTTACATCCCAAATAACAGTAAAAATATTTTAGTTCAAGAATCAAGTCTCTCAAAAATGCTCAAGATATTTGTCATGATGCATAAACATTAACATGGTAAGCCACACATCAAAATAATCATATGTTTATTCCAAATCATTCTATTTTCATGAGTGAAGAACAAACACAGTAAAGGCACTAAGGGATTACAAGGAATCTTATCCACTAATTCATACACTAAATTTATCATCCATTTTAGCACTCCATTGAGTCCCTTTTACTCGGAGCCATTTATAGTTTTTTCTTGATTGTATGCATGGCATATTAATAAAAAACAAGAAATCACCAAAAATAAAAATAAAAATAAATAAAGATGCCACCCTTATTGCTCCATGAAAAAGCTTAAATCTGAGCGCCAAGGATAGGTTTGAAAGTGCTTTAGGTTCTACTACAAATCATGTCAACAGGATGAAATATTTAAAGAGAATCTTCATTTTCTGCATCTGAATTCTCTTAGAATAAATTAATACGTAATTTAGTAAAAGAACCCCATAAAAACTGAACTGCCAAATTGCCAAGTTTAGTAGAACTCACAGGTAGTGTCTCCCATACTGCTTCATCACTAATGCTTTCATCATCTCCTGGCATCAAAGCCCTGCACAATCTGAAGAAGCAAATGACATCAATAGCTACAATAATTGCTTAGAACATGCAGAGAAAATTGAATTACCAGGAAACAAGTGAAGGACAGAAAATAAAAGGAAGCTTCAAATTTCAATAATTTAATGCTGAAGCTAATTTATGCTAATCCACATTTCTAGCATGCAGCTAAAGTGAGAAGCATAACAAAGAGAGAGAGAAATGCAAATCTGATATATTATTAAGGCACCTAACTAATCACATGCTCCATTTGCACTTGTTACCGAAAAGGCAAAAAAATATACATGTACAATTTCCATAAGATATGAAGTACTTAGCTACGTCCATTCATTCAGAAGTCACAAAGCCGCCAGAAATTTATAATTGTCTTGCTTTTACTTCTTTTTTTTTTTTTTTCTAAAATATATTACTAACAATCTAGCAGGGATTGCATAAACAAATCAGTTCAGCAAACTTCATCCCCCGATGAATGCTAAATATTATTTTGGCCCCTAGTTAAAAGTAAAACCAAGTAATGACAAAGATGATGAGACCCGAGATGCCTAGGATAAATGGTAAATGGTTAATCTTCTTTCTTATATATCTCTCAGGAAAATCATCAACCACTCGTCACTATTACTAGCTAGTTTCTGGCTAGTATCATACTCTCTGGCTGACTAACAAGATAAAGTAGTAGATGTTACTTATAAAATGAAGCAAATATTGTTTTGTCTAACATGAATTTCAATACTTCAATCTATAGTTCGTTTCTTTTCCTTGAAAGTTTACATTAGAAGTCATCATCTCGCTTAAGGCATTTCACCTTTTAGAAGCTACTGACTATTGAAATAATACAATAATTCGTTTTCTTTACTTTGAAACATATACTTAAGAATTCACCATCTTGCCTAAGGCATTTCACCTAAGCTACTAATAAATTGAGCTAATGCAACTAAGAGGAGAGGCATGACACAATTCTAACAGCCCAGTTACTCCTATGATTATAATACAGTTACTCCTATGAATAAGGCAAAGGTGAACGCGGATACTTGCCTATGTTTTATGAGATTATTATGCTACTTTTCTAGGCATTCTATATTTGTTATTGATCCCTGAAAATTTCCAAATAGTATAATAATAAAGTAAAAACTTGGATGTCTTCCTTTCATAACGTGCAATCTTTTTTTAAAGCAAACAAGTCTAATAATATGGAGAATGCCATTAAAAATTGTTTCTCGATGAGTGAGTGAAGCCACATATTGGCCAAATCCTAATGCCCAATCACCCCTTGACGACAACAAACACATCCCAAAATTACAGATTGGTACCTTGGAACCCAATCTGCTACAAATCCACAGATAGGGAAGACTATCTGACTCCCTGCATCAATTTATCAGAGCCTTATATGGTTCCACAGCAACAAAGAAAGAAATGCATAAGAAAGAGTTAACTAGCAGTAAATATTCAGCTAATTAAGTAAAGTGTAAGGTTTTAACAGACTATGAATGAAAATTACAATAAATATTTTGCGTTAAAGTACCTGAAATTGTCAATTAGAATAATCATTTCTAATGCCAGCAATGGAAGAAAGACAATCTTCAAGTTCACAGCAGGAAAACCGTGAACTGCGACAAAAGAATCAATAAAGTTCATGAACATGCCCCATCAAAGAAGAATAAATACTGTAACAACTTAATGTTTTACTTCACCTATGACTTGAGAGAATTTAAAATTTGAAATATTGATCGCAGAAGTAAAGTAACACGAAAACAATGAAAAGAAAGTGTCAGCTGTATACCATTTACACTCTCAAGATATATACAAAGGAGCAACTCAAAAGCTATAAGTAGTGGTGTCGCAACAATGGCATGGCATGGTGCCCACTGTCGAAGCAAAACAAAATCAATAATTATGGTCATAAAACTTGATTATGAATTTGAATCTTCATATCCAAAACAGAGAATTTCATGGTTTAGTTGGTCAACGCTTAGTTCAAGTAAAATGAGGGTAATATTAACAGGCAGACATACTTGACGATTATGAGGGACAGATGGAGCAGGTAGGGAAAACCTTCCACGCACAACAACTCCGTGAAACATCCAAAGCGGGAAAAAGATTATCCTGCAATCCAAAACCACCGTATAAAGCAATTAAAATAAAAAATGAACTAAATCAGATGATACTAAAAGATAAAAAAACCATATTCCCAGAGTCACAGCCATGTCACATTTATTGGCATTTAAATTGAAAACTACAGCACATAAATCTACATATTCAAACAACCTATTCCGCTCCCCTCAAAACAACCACAAATTGAATAAAATGAGTCTATTTCACTCATGAAAAACTTAGCTCTTTGCTTTTTAAGAGCATGGTAGAACAGATCCAAATCATTTTAAAGAGGAAAGAAACGAAAGATCATAAGAAAGACTTAGAGGAAACCTAAAACATTCTACTTAAAAGGCCAGATTTATAACGGAACAAGACAACCCCCAGCATTTCAGTTTTCATTTCAGAAGATGGCCATCATGCAATATTACTCTGCGACAGCAATAAAATCCAATAGTAATAAAAACCTAAGGCTGAGTACTCAAACAGCAAGACTATCACTTCTTCGAGATCTTCTTCAAATGGAAAAGGATCCACCTAGCATCATGGACACCCTCAACCTCCAAGTCCTCATAACTGACATGTACAGTGATGGTGAAGTGAAACTAGCTCTTGCAACTTAACACCCCTTGGATCTGATATCTACTCCATCAAAGCATGAACTCACCAATCCATCTCACCACCATCCACACAATACCGGTTATTATGTGGACTGCACAAAAAGGAAGATTTAGTATGATATCATCATTGGGGATGAAGACTGATGAATGAATTTTAGAGCAGTCCCTGCTTAGATTGAATCCATTCCGCTACCATCCACATAATACCTAGGGCACCATACATCCCTAGCTCTTCTTTACTGTCCAATCACAACATAATACCAACCTCTTCAGTCATGATTTCACAAATACAGTAATAAGTTGCAAAAAAAAAAAAGAGTACCGAATGTCAAATCATTTCTCAATGGTTAAAACCAAAAGGCTCGAATTCACAACTTATGAAGTTAAAACGATCGTATTTGCATGTAACTTATACAATTCTAAATGTATTAAAATCGATTTCACATAAACACGATAGGAAGAACAGTAGCGTCTCTCCTTTCCATAGATGATTTCTTTGGCCTAGTTGTTTGATATTCATAAAGTTCAATCTCCTTTCTGATCTGGATAGTTAGAGGCTTTGAGCAACTGACATTCAGAATTCAGAAGTGGACCATATTAATTTCATTTTCAGATTTCAGCAAGATCCTAAAAAAATCAAACTATATTCTAGGAATCGTGGGAAGTCCTCTTGTCCAACCTGAAGACTGAAGCCAGCTTTTAGAATCCAAGTCTCAGAATTGTAATAATACTGCCATTTGGAAGCTAATGGATGGCTCCAACAAAAGAGGCAAGCAGGTGCATGCCATCCGTTTTTCTTCATTCAAACTACAGTAAAATATCTAGTCATGCAATCCAATAAGTACTGACAGACCAGGCAGTGTAAAAATTCGAGCTCCATTCTAAATAATAACAATGCACAGCTGAATGTTACAAAAGAAAGTTCATAACAGAATTCCTATTTCCCAATAATGTTCAATTTCACTTCACAATCTTGTCCTCTAGTACATTTTACCACTATTTTTTTTCCCTCAAAAAGCAGTTCTTCACTCATTGGCCATTTTCACACACAAACAATTTTGTGGGGGGAAAAGAATTCCGTACTTTCTCCATCCTTCTAGTCCACAGGCTTTTCCTTTCCCAAAGAGTCATAGTACGACCATCAGTTCGAGTCCTTTTCCACTAAAATAATATACAAAGCTTCAACTTAGAGAGATCATGGAAATGTAAGTTTCCTTTGGCAAATAAACTGTAACTGTGCCTGATAACTCGACTAACAAACCACCCTCCAACTGTCTTGATTACTTTTCTAGCACCCTTCTCCAAGTTCTATCGCTTTGGTTTTCAACATGAACCCTCAATTCCCTTAAACATTTGGTTTATGCTAAAGGTTTGACATCAATTTCATCTCTAATAACATAACAATATCCATCCAATGCACCCAATTGCAGATTGAAAAAGAAAACTTATATTCTTCATGAATTATATTGATTGCAAAATCATTCATTTATCTAAACCATAGTACAAACCTATCGATTTTTAGTCACCAAAAAAAAAAAAAAATCGTTTTGGGCGACAATTCCTCCCTTTCTATCAAAATTCTACAAGGAAAAAGCTTTGCGAGCAAAAAGATTTTCTCTCCTAAAACACATTAAAACGGAAAAATAAAACTTATTTTTCAGCAACAACAAACGCTACCCAAATAATCGTCAAAACTTCTCTTAAACCACACACAACCAAAAAATTCTTTAAAAAAAAAAAATCTAAAACCATCTCTCTAAGGACGACCCTTAATTTAAAAAAAATGAAAAAGAAGATCGTTAAATTCAGAAGCAAATTCAACCAAGACATGTAAAAGCAAGTAAATTTCTATTTATATATATATATATATATATATATATATAAGAAAGAGAGAAAAACGAACAGACCACTAAGAGTAAGAAACGACATGATCCAACTTAAGAAGGAGCAAAAGCGTGAATCAGAAAAGAAGAGAAAAACGAACAGACCACCAAGAGTAAGAAACGACATGATCCAGCTTAAGAAGGAGCAAAAGCGTGAAACAGAAAAGAAGGCTATGAGCTGCCAAAGCCTGCGCCGACTTCAACACTCTGCTCCAACCCATCTTCTTTTTCTTCTACAAATTCTCAAATCTTTATTTAACTCATACGCAAAAAACAAGAGATGAGAGTTTTTTTTTTTTCCTTCTATAGATCGCCTTTGGACTTTTAACAAACAAAAATCCCCGTTAGTTGAAAGGGGAAAGACGAGTGTTTCTTTGGATATTTCAATGGGCGCCAACAACCCAACCCATTCACAATTTCCTTGCCCCTTTTGCCTTCTCTCTCTCTCTCTCTCTCTTCTACTTTGATTTTTTTTCCTTTTTATTTTCCAATTTGTGAGTAAAAAGCAAGCGCCGTTTTTTACCCTTGCGTCGACTCTATAGCTTTTCTTTTAGTTATTAAACATTTGATTAGGAATCATTCCATTATTTTTAAAAAAATATATATATTTAATACATTTATTTTTAATGCATTTAACAAATAATTTATTTACTTTTTTTTCTTAAAACTAGTTGAAGTTATATTTATAAAAGAAAATTAAAATTAATGTATTATATTTTTTTTATTTTTAATTCTTCTTTGTAGACACATTTCAAAAGGACCTTACTTTTACTAGTACCATTAAGTGTCAATTAAAAATATATTATGTTTGATATTTATATCATATAAAATTTTATAATATAGTATCAATACTTTTAAAATATATAATATGGTATATGTATTATCATTTCGTCTGCTAATATGTTAACAGTAATTAACACCATTAAACGAGGTGAATTATATTACTATTGTACAATTGCATGTCCATACGTGGCATATTTTTTAATTATTTTAGGATATATTAATTAAAAATATTCATAAGTTAAATTAAGTTATTATTCAAAACTTTTTAAATTCTTTGATTAAGATCTAATATGATTTAACCCTGGCTCATATGTTAAAATTATT
>JBBYHL010000022.1:3270776-3286547 GCA_038381835.1 Adansonia madagascariensis | reverse complement strand
GATCATATCAGCACTCCTGGTCACCTACCCCCAAGCATCAAAACCAGCGAGTGGCAAATTTTTGTTGATGGTTCTTCCGACAAGACACAAGATGGAGCTGGCTTATTACTAGTCTATCCCCAAGGTCATGAGTGGTAATATGGCCTCTCCTTTCAGCTCACCACCTCTAACAATGCAGCCGAATACGAGGCTGTAGTCGCCAGTATAGAATTAGCCAAAACCCTGGGCACCCATCATTTAATCACCCATACGGACTCTCAACTCGTAGCTAGCCAGGCGAACGATCTATATGACATCAAGGATGAACTACTCGCCAAATACCACAAGGTTGTCGCCTACCTCTCCCAATAATTCGCCCATGTCACCATCAAGCAGATACCCAGAGGGGACAATTCAAGGGCTAACATCTTGTCGAAACTGGCTAGCGCCATCCATATCTCCACTAGGGGAAAAATTTTCCTTGAAAGCCTCCTAACACCCAGCTACAACAAATACGTACATCACATTATGGATGACATCGAAGAAAACTGGATGACGCCAATTATTTCCTTTCTCCAGGATAACCAAGCTCCAACCGATTCGGTGCAGAAAAAGAGATTGAAAAAAAGAGCATCTAGGTACACAATTCTCAAGGACACTCTATACAAAAAGTCCTTCACTCTTCCACTACTCCGATGCCTCAACCCTTCTGAGGTAACTTACATCTTGAAAGAGATACACAAAGGCGTCTGCAAAAACCACCTTGGTGGGCTAGCACTGGGCCTTAAGGCCTAGCGACAAGGCTTTTTCTGGCCCACAATGAGAAAAGATGCTACCGCACTCATCAAAAAATACGACAAATGCCAACGCTTCACCCTTATTCCCAGACAACCAGCCGAGGCGCTTAAACAATCTTCAGTCCTTGGCCGTTCTGTGTTTGTGGCATAGACATATTGGGTCCATTCCCTATGGCGATCGCTCAGCAAAAATTTTTGTTGGTCGCATGCGATTACTTCACGAAATGGGTTGAAACCGAGCCAGTCGCCACCATCACCGCCCGAAACATGGAAAATTTCATTTGGCGGTACATTCTCTGCCAATTTGGAATACCCCATGTCATTATAGCAAACAATGGCAAGCAACTGACGGTTGACAAACTCTAGGATTTTTGTTCACACTTCAGCATCAACCTTGTTCACACCTCTATCGCCCACCCTCAATCAAACAGCCAAGTCGAGTCAATGAACAAGAACATCCTGCAACCTTTGAAGAAGAAACTGGACGACACAAAAGGTGCATGGGCCGAGGAGACGCTTGGTATACTTTGGGCAATCTGGACAACTGAAACTCAGGCGATCGCAGCTACCCCATTCAGCCTTGTTTATGGAACGGAGGCTATCATACCCACCGAAATAGGGGTACACAGTTCACCTACTGCTTACCCCGACTTAGAGCTCAATTCTGAACATCTCAAAGCTAACCTTGACCTACTCGAGGAAGCCAGAGAAGATGCCACAATCCACATGGCTGTCCGAGCACAATAGGTTAGCAGGCATTATAACTGCCGAGTGAGCAATCGCCAATTCCAGGTTGGCGACCTCATCCTGCAAAATTACGAAGCCAGTCGACCAGCCGAAGAACAAAAAAAACTATCCCCAAATTGTGAAGAACTTTATCAGGTCAGCCAAATTCTTAGTTTTGGTGCTTACAAATTAACCGAATTAGATGGGTGCACCATCCCTAACATATGGAACGCCACCCATCTAAAGAAATATTATTTACAAGTATGCTCGCTACAAATACTTATGGTCGCCACTATAGACCTTTCTTTTACAAGTCAATTCACAGCTCCAACAACTCTTAATTACTATCTAGTAATCGCCACCATGGCACGACTCTTAATTGCTACAACACAATCGCCGTCAAGGCACAACTTTTAATTGCTATCGAGCAATCGCCACCATGGTACAGCTCATTATTGCTACAAGGCAGTTACCTAAACTGACTGCCCAGGTCATATACTACCAACCCACGTGACAATAACACTTGGCTCTCCTCAGCAAGACATCATTGCAACCATCTTTCCATACAAAAGTACAACATAATACCCTTACCCATAATCTAAAAAACAACAAACCATAACACATAATTAAGGAAACACAAATCATTTACACAAAGTTATTCACACAAAAAAAAATTTTATTAAATCACAAGTCATTTACACTGTCATTTATAAGCCAAACCGTTACTCTTCTCTAGTCGACGAAACGATCTGAATACCAGCCTCGTCACCAGATTCCCCCTGCTCAGACTCTTCAGTCACCGGGGTAATCAAGGCAGCATCCCTTAACTGCCCTACGTCCACTTCTTGCTGACTAGGGAATAAGATGTTAAAGTCTTTAGGAGGCGTATACAGGCGCCTTAAGTCAACCGCCCGTAAGTCTAGGGGCCCACGAAGCAATTGGACCCCATATAGCGCACTATGGTGATATGAATCCACAGCAGCGAACAGCTTGTCGAATATCTCTTCCTGCTACTTTTTCATCTCATTCTGGTGGCGAGCCTCGAGATCGCCAAGACGACCCTCCAACTCAGCCATTCTAGACTTCGTAGAGGCCAGTTTCGTATCGTGCTCCTTCAACTTTCTTGCAGACTCAGTAGCA
The DNA here is from genome assembly GCA_038381835.1 of Adansonia madagascariensis. Lineage (NCBI taxonomy): Eukaryota > Viridiplantae > Streptophyta > Magnoliopsida > Malvales > Malvaceae > Adansonia > Adansonia madagascariensis. Next base: position 3,283,905 of record JBBYHL010000022.1, on the reverse strand, counting down.
ACTGCTTCTGCCTTCTCGCCCCTCAGCAGCAATTCGGCTATCTCTGTCATCCTCCTCTCTTCGATCTCCTTTAAGGATGCCTCCAGCTTGGCATTCACCTCTTTCTGCTTCCCAACTTGAGCGTCCAGCTCTACTATTTTGGATGCTTGAAGGTTGAACTTCTCCTGCCAATTCGCCATTTGGCAAGTGTACGCCATCTGGCAGTGAAGTGCCTTCACCAGCCCTATCATGGCGGCATTCAGATTTTGAGCTGGACTCCTCCTTGATAGCACCTCCTGGTCACTGGTTGCCATTCCCTTCATCGCCCACCTTAAAGCTGCCTAGTCTAGCACCCAATCGTTATGAAGAATGCCAGAACCGCTTGAACTAGGCGCCCCACGGCTCACTCGCGGCCTCTCCGAAGTGGTACTCGGCTGCGAAGTTGCCCCAGGCACTGGCCCGCCATTCAACCCAACCGTCTCTACCCCAAGCTGAGACGCGAGTACAGCGACAGCCACGGCAGAAGACATCGGTATAGCAGCCTCTTAGAGAGCAGCAGACGCCGCACCAACCATGACGCCTGCCTCAGCATCAGCTCGTTCATCCACCTTTCTCTTTCCCCGTCTTTGACGGGCAGCCGCCCTTTCTGTAGTAGCCTGCCTAGCCTCCCGCTCCGCCAATGCTACCTGAACCAGGTCCATTCCTACACAGCAGATAAAACGACCAGGTCAGTGCCATCATCCATTTTCCACAATTACGTGTGACCAAAACAAATACCCTCTTCCATTCCCTGATGCAACTGCCGATAGCCACCATCCATACTACACGCCCCCTCCTCACCATTCGCCCCCACACTCCCCTCCACATTATAAACCACCAACTTCCAAGCCCGCTCCCCCTCTTCTGCATCTTCTACTCCCTCCTCTGCTACATGCTCTCCTAAAAACATAACATTACATATCAGTACCTCTATTCAACCAACACACACGCCAATCTCACACTTTGAACAAAAACATTCATATTATACCTCTCTGATGTCGTAACAAACACCGTCGCCTCCGTTGCCCTACGGCACGCACTAGTCTTTCTAGTACGTCTTCCAAATCTCGCCCCAAACACTCTCTTTGGATGTTGCGAAACGTCAAGTATATCTTGCTGCTCACACATCTGCCTCTAAAAAATAGCACCTGGTCCTTCTCCGCGGCCTCAAGGCCAGTCTTCTTGTTACTTGCCCTCGACCTCCTACCCACCCGCACTGAAAAACCCCATTCCATGCCCACCCTCCTCGTCACCATGAAAAATTGGTCCCACCGCATATGCGCATTAGACGGCAGGTCCACCACCATCCTACCCCCTCCCTTAACTGCAAATAATAAAAGTAAGGCTCGCCCCATTTCAAAAAATATCTCCTTCACCACCCCAACTAATGGTCGCCAGAAAATAAGTTAGGAGGATCGCCCAACTGTTCGGTTTCAACTGGTTGGGCGACAAATTGTATGCCTCCAGCAGTTCGCAGAAGAAGGGCTCTAGAGGCAGGTGGAAGCTAGCCTTGAACATGTGCAGATAGAAAGCCACACTATTCCCTTCAACAAATGTCGCTCGCTACAATGGCCCCGCCTCCGCAATCTGATACCTTTCCAGATCCACCCCCTATCATACATCCACCGCCAAACCATTTGCATGTTCACTGACCTAACATGCATGTCCACAGCTTCGATGTCTACCTCGGCGATCGCTTCCTCAACCAGTTCTACGGTAATCACCTTCTCAGCCTCACTTCCACTTGACCCTTCATCATCCTGATCGCCACTCTGTTCGGCGACCATTTCTCTCATCTCTTCCTCCTCCTCCAATACTACGCGACTCAACATCTCCCCCTGGGTCAGATGCCCCACTATTGCCCTCACCTTGTTACTTACTTCCTCCAATCTACCCTTTCTCACCACCGACTTCACCAACAGTCTTCCCCCTCTTACCATGTACTGCAAACCCATAGACCCAAAAATACAAAAAAAGGGCCACAGGAACTCACCAGCACTTACCAACCAAAGAATCTCACTCTTTGCAGCGCTCCTACTGGCACCTCCATAAGCACGATCACTGCCAAACAACACACAAAACCATTAAAACACTAAAACACTATGATTAACCCTTTACCAACACTATCTCAACTATCAAAACTCACCCTTTCTCCTCGAATAAACTGTCTAACCTTTACTCTGCTCTCTTTTTCAAAAACATTGGAGAAATTCCTCAAACCCCATACCTCATTATATACCCACACGGTCTAGACTCTTCCTATTCCCCCCATCACCACGTGTCAGCACCCCATTCAGCGATAAAATTGCACCACCCTGGCACTCTGCCCCCACACTGACATGTGTTCCCCTCACCATTTCGTATCCCCCAAAACGCGCCCCTACAAATCTCCTGTCAGGACACGTGCTCCCATCTCATTCCTTCCTCCTTTCCCACGCCCTTCTATTACCCTGCCATTACTGCCACCATTAATACTAACAGTTGTACCTTCTCGCTTCCCGCATGTTAGGCCCCACATGCCACGCGCCAACTCCACCTCACACATGTCTAAAATGTAGAGTCACTTTATGACCGCTTTTTTGGACCCTGGGGGGGACAATTGTTATACCTTCACGTATGACGACCGCCGAACCATCCCCGATCCACTGTTCCTATGAACGGGCAATCGCCAGACAATAACATAAAGGCAATCGCCGAACCACACCTGACAGCGATGTGACCTCTCCAACAACGACTTAAATACAGAGTTGACATTTACTGAATGGTAGCCGACTGACTGAGCCAACCACCAGGCATCATAGCCTGACACCTAGCTTAACGTTGGTCGCATCACCACCAAATCACCTAACACAATGTCCCCAAACAAATCCTATAAAATGGGCAAACATGCTTACAGGTAAGGATTCGACTCCAAGAAAACACATATACACTATTACATCAAACACTCTTCTGACTTAACCATCGGAGAGGGCTCCCAAAGTAGGAACTCCGGCGTCCTCCTGACTTTCTCTATGTTGCAGGGTTCTGCCTGGCTTCTGGTACCCGCAAGGAAGACATCAACAATAATAAATAAAAAATTAAGGTTTTACATTAACTTTTTTTTATTTTCAAAGGACTAGTTTTCGTTAATGGTAAAAAGTTAAGAAATTTGTTTGATTAATAAAAAAAATTATAACTTTTATTAAATTTTTTGGTTTTTGTACTTTTGATTTCTACATAACATTAAAAAGAATAATATTTATATTAATCCGATATAATTTGCAGTTGCATTTGGAGCAAGTTTTATATGTTAATGCTAATTTCTTTAATGAACATTTTATTAATTTTATTTATTTCTAAAATATATGATTATATATTTAGAAAATCATAAAAAATTAAAATCCACGTATAACACTACTAAGTAGTGACAATAAATACTAGTCTTTTTAATTGAACTTATAAAAAGATATTTTTAATTATATTTATATATTAAAATCAATATTTATTAGCGCCAAATTAATATAAAGTTAATATGTCATATAAAATCAATTTGTTAAATAATTTAATTATAAAAAATTGTAAAATTGATAATTAAAATGTTTTACTTTATAAAAAATTATTTAATTACAATTGAATTATTCTTATTTTTAGTATTAAATTCGGGTTCAGTTTTTTCGGTCTAGGTCATTTCGTGTTCGAGTCATTTCGGGCTTAAGCAAAATTGGGTTTGAGTTTTTGACTTTTTGATCAAATTAAGTTCGACTGTAGTTTGAGCTCCAAGTTTTTTCATGCAGGTTTTTAAGTTCACGTTCGAGTTTATTTTGTCATCTCTAGTTTTGATTTATTTATACTTGGGTTTTGGATATGATTTTTCATAATCCAAGCAAATTCAAATTACTTCTTAATAACAAAATTACTTTTATCTAAATTTAATTATAAAAATATATAGATATTAATATAAAATAATTTTTTATTAATTTATGAACAACAATTGATTCAAGCTTGGATAAAAAATATGAAAAAAATTTTAAATTGCAACTCAACCTATAAATACCTCTGCTCCTAAATTACTTAAATTCGACTTAAAAATTTTAAATTCAATTGAATTATTGTCAAGCCAAATTCAAGCTTTCTAACAAACTAAATTTCAATGTTTTAATATTTAACGCAAGTAACTTGTGAGCCTAATCAAACTTTTATTTTTACTTTTAATATAAGTTTTATTATTTTTAATTAACATTAAAAAAACTCAATTAAAACATAAATTCGAACACAAATAGTTGAACTAAAATTAAACATGAAAACTAAACTCATTTTTAACTAAATAAATAAACCTAATCGAATACTTTTTAATAATATAATTTTTTTCATCTCATATTGAATTTGAATTTTTAAAATAAAACACGATGAAATTCTAAATCAAGCTGGACCTCCTCATTGACTTCGATTCAATTCAATTACACTCGTAGGATAGGCCACTCAGGACTCAAATCAGGAGTATACCTGAACTGAACCATTAAAATTCGGTACAAAGCCATAAATTCCTCGTTTAAAACTTAAAACTTTCTATAAACACCGAAAGGCCCCCATCACCTCTGCCCAGAAAAACAAAAAGGGAAAGACGTAAATTACAGAAAGCCTTAGTAGTATGGCCAAGGGTCAGACATTAGATCCCCCGGTCCAGTCCCACCCAAAAGGAAGCTTAGCCATCAGTCCAGCAGCGGCTGCTTCCATTAAGAGTGTTAAAACGTCCATTGCTACAAAACATGGGGAAGGAAGCAGCAGCAGCATTTGACAGAAAAGCAACTTATAACTAGAGGAATTGCCAGAGCCACTCACACTTCATTGCATCTTTTTCTAACTCATCCTTCAGCTTGCGTACTTGTTGCAGAGCCTGTTTCATGTCCATACTCTCCAATGGCAGATCAGCGAACTCTTTCAAAAACTTGTGAGCCTTTGCAGCACCTTTGGATATGTCACCAGGATCATACTCTCTCTTCCTTTTCAAACCCTCCTAACAGTACATCATAAATTAATTATTAGAACCCAAAAAGGTGGCGTTCGTTTGCATCCAAGTTTCTCTTCAAATGTATATGCAATTTTCTTATAGATGAAACTATTTCTAGAACAAGAGCTAAACTACATCTATAACTCACGAAAAACCATGGGCGACATGAAAACATAATTGGCTTAATCACCATTCTGAACCACATGATAGTATCATTACTCTGAATTAGTAATGGGAATGCAGCCATAGAAATTCACCTACTATCCTTGGGTAAGGATAAAATTCCTTATCCTCTAAATTCATGTAGTTTGCCAGTAAATTACATCTATCACCTAAATATTAGCAAAATTTGCTGTCAATTTTTTATCTCTAGCTATAACATCTGGAGCAACCAGTGAATATCTTTTTCCAATATCACAGCTCTTATATGACAATATATAAGCATCATATTTGAAATGAAAGGACAGTGCACTGGAAGGCACATTATAATAGTAATCCTAAGTCCTACCAGTTGTATCAATGCAAGTACTATCAATGCTATTAACTAATTAAAGGGAGGCAACCACGGACAGAAGCTGGAGTCTGTCGATCAAAAGAAAAGAAAAAGGAAGCTGAAGTTGAAGCAGCTACACAAAATGCTTCGCATGACCTGAAACAGAATGCAGGTATATTATAGCCTTGTGACAAGTATTATAATGAAATAAATTAATGGCCGAACCTCCAGTCTAGCGTCAGTTGAAATGATTGAAGTTGATGAGAAATCTTCCAATTCAGTAGCCTTTTCTCTTGCAAGGGCAACAACACTTTCAGGAAAGTTGGCAAATTCAGCCACATGAATACCAAAACTTTGATCACATGCCCCCGGCTCAACCTGGTCATATGTAGAAGAACAAGTGATTGTCTTTTGCTAGGTCAAAATACATACTACACAAGGTACCAATAACGGAACAAGTGTTAATAAAATGATTATGCTATATGCATCAAGATCATAAATTTTGGCAATCCTGCAATGTTAGAATGATGAATTGACAATCTACTTTTGGCTTCACATTGCCTTAAAAATGGAACCAAGCCTACTTTGAAACTTTTCACTATTGACACTGGTCTCCCAACAACCCTACTTCTGTGAACTTGAATATCAAATTTTCAATTGTTTGGGTGTGCCAAATTTGCACAACCTGACCCAGTCAATTAAGCTGAATCAAGTATGTTTTTAACTTTCACGCACGGCTTCCATTCATCTTCATAAAGTTTTTATATGCCTAATTTGAGTTTTCATACCACTCCCCCTCGTCTTCAAGTTCATTCCAGAATATTTAGGCCAGACCATCTATCAAGGATTCAAGGTAGGGTAGTTATCTTTTATTAAATGTGAAAGTAGAGCAAAAATGGTCCATTATTAATGGACTAATTAATAAACAAATAAAATAAGGATTTTAAAATCACAAATGGTGGTTATCTTCTCCCTTAAGGCATAGCTAAGCATGCTTTGCTTCTCATTAACTGCTTGGCCTGGATACAAGCGTTGGACAAGACTGGCACTCTAGCCATGCCTATAGGACAGGAAAGGACTTCATTCAAAATCAAAAGATGCAACTTTTACCAATCATTTCTGTTGAGTTTAATGATCCCATAAATGGCCCATAATTCGTCAACCTGTTAACCCACCTTGTACAGCATTGTCAATTTGCGACTTGATGAGTCAATGTGAGCACTAACATGATAGTTTGCCACACCAGTGATCTGTTTTTTCTGCAACTCGTGATTGGAATTTTCATGTGCTAACGCAGTCAGTTCATGGAAGTGGGTAGCAAACAAAGTTGGTGCTTTGATCTCTTCAACAATATGCTCACATATGGCCCATGCTAAACCTGTGAATTAGGGAAAAGTCACAGACAGAGATGACTGTACTGACAATAATATGCAATTTGCAACTAAAATCAACATGGTAAACAGAAACTTGCAATATACAGTTGGTGCATGTTAGGCACAAGGAAGTGGCATATTCATAGGACATATTGCTTGGAAAGAGCCCCAGTTTTGCCTTCATCCAACATTCTAACCAAACAATTATCGTTTACCTAGCCGTATGTATCACTTCCAAGTAACTAATTGCATCTTTGCAGATGACAAGAAGAATGATGTACAAGTACGCAGATACATTTTAATGGAAAAATGATGATTTCAACAAAATACCCATGTGTTAGTCATGCAAAAGCTTGACAGATTTTATGGGAATCCAGGTCTTTGTTATTGGTGCAGAAAGACTAGAAAAGCATTACACAGTTCACGGTGTCCTGATCAGGCTGAACAAAAAAGGCATACATATTTGCTTTCTAAGCTTATTCCAGTTGAACAAGGGTTTGAATGGTGTTGCTACTGGTGAAAGGACTCAGAACCAGATCACATATAACTAACAAAAAAATGACTTTCTAACTCATCCAGCTCATTTTGAGAAGTTTACTATCAAAATACTATATGAAAACAGAAATTTGAAATGCTAACACATAACTACTTTTATTTAGTTATCCAATATACAAGGCAACATAACACAGTACCACATGAAGGTTAAAGAAAGCTACCCCATCTTTTTCTCATCTCTGCATGCAAGATTTGGGGTCGGAGGCAGAAAGAATACAAGATGGAAAGAGGTAAGCAGAAATTGTTAAAGCTTAGGAATTAAACTGACCAAATCCATCATAGGTTGATGTTCCTCGTCCCAGTTCATCAATTATTATCAATGACTTCTCAGTAGCTCCTTTCAATATTGATGCAGTTTCAAGCATTTCTTGCATAAAGGTAGAAACTCCACGTAGCTGCACAGAAGAAAAATATTGTTTAGCCTTCATGATATTGATAGGAAACATCCTATATCCTTTTCCTTATGGACCTCAACAAATATATTCTGCTGACAGAAAATGGTCCTGCCTTATTGATTGATAGCAACATGTAATCAAGATAAAATACCAAATTGAATTAAATTTCATTTTGATTATAAGTGCATCAATGTTTGAGCAAATTCAAAAGGAAGCAGGAAAGAAAGCATATATTAATTGCCCCAAACACAATTAAAACTAAACTACAAGTTGCAGACAAATTGGTCAAAGCCTCATAAGAAATTACTAGAAATAATCAATAACATCAGATAATGAGTGAATGTTGCGTGTGTACAGTGTCACATGCTTATAAGCAAGCCAGCAGTTTTCCACTTAAACTTATAGTCTTTGCAATCGCCCAAGCAGAAAAACCTTACCATGGAAGGAATAATTTATCTAAAAGAAGGAAACAGGAGAGAATAGAAAAGGATGGTTTACATGAAAAAGAAAACACAATGCTGGCGAAGCATTTACCAAGGGAAGTAATAGCAAATTCAGTTGGTTATGGCAGGTTTATCCAAAAAGTTATTAAATGTAAATGTATGTTCCATGTAACTTACTTGGCAGTCACCAGCACCAACACGGGCAAAAATGCAGTCTCGGACAGAAATACTAGCTTTTTCACAAGGAACAAAAGAGCCTACTTGTGCCATTAGAATGTTAACACCAACCTACAAATTCAACCAAAATACATACAAGGCAATGGAATTTTTTATAATCGGATCCAAGGGTGACATCTGACATGATGGAGCAGAAAGCAACTCCATTGTTATTTAATTACATAAAACTGAATGAGAACTATATAATTGTATCATCAAAATAGCACCTGCCGGATGTACGTTGATTTTCCACCCATATTAGGCCCAGTAATGATCTGGAACCAACTCTTTCCTCTTACCTGTATCAAGTGAAAAATTAAAGAGTAAGCGGTGAGTCACTTCAATTTGAAGACACCAAAGAAGCTACTAGGCCTGGACCTCAAGAATACTCACAAGTCTACAATCATTTGGTATAAAATTAACCCAGTCTTGAGCCTCCACACAAGGATGTCTACTTCCTTCTAATACAATATCTCCTACATCCTGTTATATCATGAAAATAACCATAATGTAAAGGAGTGGAACTCCTGAAACACGAAATGAAAATATCCATGCTAGAACTGAGAGAAAGGAAACAAGTAGTAAATATGTACTGAAGGAGTAATTTCCGGTCTTGTGTATGGGGTAGGGCAACTTGAAGCTAAATCTGCAAAACTAAGTAAGACATCCAATTCAGAGAGCAACCCAGCCAAGGGCTCAAACACCTGAAGCATGAAACATATCTTAGTCAGAGTCAAAGTTCTAAAAAGAGAAAGAAACAAGGCAGAAAAAAGCATATATACCTCAGAGAAAGTTGCTGCAGTTTGAACCACTCGGTTGACTAGCTCTTTTTGACAATTCTTATATTCCTCAAGCACCTTCTGGTACTGGTCCCCCAACTTTTTTAGCTTTGTGTTAGTGAATTTCACTCCATCCTTTCGGGTTTCAAGCACAATAAATTGGGTGGAGAGCTTTTTCCTTACTTTGGGCTCTTCTTTCTTTGTAATTCTGAAAACATGCCCGAACTGTGAGCCCTTGTCTAACTTCAATGCCTTGTCTACAGGGAGATCAAGATCAAAAGCAGTTTGTTTATGTAAATTGTGTATTTGGCGCTCTAGAGACTCCTGCTCACTTTTTAGTGCAGCTAATGCATCATCATAACAAGGTGAAATCATGTATTCCCCATTTTCAAGTTGATCTAGGTCAACAGAAGTTTCAACAAGAGCAATGAACTTGTTCAAATGATCATCATCAGTCATGAGCTCAAAAGGACCCAAATATCTTTCCTTGATCAACGATGAAAACTGTCCATCATATTTTTCCAGGGAACCTTTAATGTAGGGAATTCTTATACTTGACTGCAACCAGAACATGAAACAAGGTAAACACAGATAAAATTTCAAATAAAAGATAAAGAAAATAAGATAACATGTGGTATAACTCTAGTTTATGACCCTACACACATTCCGGTAAGAATAAGAGAAACGATATGCGCTTTCTCTAAAGTACTGAAGGACAGAATTCTAAATTAGTGTCAAAAGTGCACATAAAAACTTAAGTTAAAGCACAATGCTTAAGAAAATAATGAGTAGAGAATATTAAAAATTATTTAACAAAAGATGAATTACAAGATCTTAGTGATTTTGGTCCAGCTCAAATTTTCTTTAACCAAAAAGATAAGAGATAATACAAAGAAGGAAATTACTCCCTTGGTGAGGTGCCAATTCCTCTGCAGTAGCTGTAAATTGGATATGCACACACACTATACAGTAAAATATTAGGGTTTTAACTTACCTGATAAAGTTTTACAACATGTTGCAAACCAGCTCTTTTCTTTTCAATATTACGCATAAGTCGTTCAATATCTGAAATTCTTTTTAGATGCTGTCTCAAATCTTGGCGAAGCTCAGTATCCTCCACAAAAGCTTGTACCAAATCTAGCCTTGAGTTTATCTCGCTTACATCTAACAAAGGCTGTTTTAGCCACATATGAAGCAACCGCTTACCCATCCCAGCGGTACAGGTTCTATTCGTAAGACCAAACAAACTAAAATTTTTGTTTGCATCAGTTTTGCTTCCTAGAACATTCAATGCCCTCATTGCAGCCGAATCTAACCTCATGTAGCTGCCTAGATTGTATCTCGAGATGTTATAATTTCCATAATTGCCTTCGTCTGCTAGTAATTCTGCATAAGATAGTAAGGCTCCCAAAGCAGCAGGTGCAAATTCAAACCCAGAAACCAAGTCTCGAACAGGTTCAACAGAGCCTTTGACTAGTCTACCAAGATCCTGCACAAGATCCCTTGCTTTAAACTCAGTTTTCTTTCTCTCAGTTACCATAACACCACATCTGGTCAAAGCATCATTCAGAGTTCTACGTTCACTGGATTTTCCACTCTCCACGGGTAAAATGCATTCCTTGCAACCAAGAGCAACCAAAGCTGACTCCAAATTCGTAAAGTGACTATCATCAAGAAACTCAGCCAAACCAAGTATTCTCTTTGTTAAATCAACATAACTAAGCCCAACAGTGCAACCATTTTCACGGAAGTTAAGAAGCAGAGCAACAACAACAGGTGTGTCCTGCATCTCATTGTTGGCAAAGAGAACATCTTCAAAACTGCTCAGATTCCCAGGACTGGCACTTTTCGCCAACGTCCAATTGGAGCCACTACCTTCATAGAGCTCCAGAGTGTGGTCTGTTCTCTCCAGGAGAAGATCACGGGCGATTGTTTCAAACATGTTTTTACTAATACTCACACTTGAAAGGCCATTCGAGCCGCTGCCAAGTTGTCGGAGAGCAGTAGTAGTACGATAATATGTCTTCGCAATAAAGGTTGCATCTTCACCATGAGCAGTATAATAATCCTGTATATGCACAAAAGATTGTTCAGGAAAATGGTGCATACAAGGAAAAAAATAAATAAAAACTAGCATAGACACCTAATATATACGTATATATGTGTGTGTGTGTGTGTGTGTGTGTGTATGTGTGTATGTGTGTGTATATATGTATATATGTATATATATATATGTATATGTATATGTATATGTATATGTATATATGTGCGTGTGTATAAATATATATATATATATATATGTAAGAATGTGTGAATGTCTACTTCTATATTGTCACATGCAGCATTGCACATTTACAAATTCCGACTGAAATGAAATTTGAAAAAAATGGATGAGTAGAAGGGGAAAGGTACATAAAAGAAAAACAAGCAGGTTAATTAGGGATAGAGCATTTACTTAGCATAAATAATTGGATTCAAAAAATATTTCCTAACAGCCAATGATGTTGGGTTCATTTCTCAAAAATTTTAAAATTTTCCCCAGGCTTCAGATACATAAGCAAGAAGCCAAGCAATAGCTAAAGCATTCTCCTGAAGAATAGTTATATGCAAACCATTTTTCTTGTAGGACACCTCTAGTAGTTACATTCCATCTCCTTTTATATACAGGAAAGAAAATTATTCAAAACAACCCAACTGCAATTTCTTAATGATGGGTAAAAATAAGCACCCATTGCACAAAGAAAGCCCAGTTTTCAAAGTAAATCGTTTAATCAATAATCATAATTGAAGCAAAAACTACAAATAAATTTACACTCAACAAAGACTCTGACAATATATAGAATTGCCTGAACTAACCCGGCGATCAAAAAACCGAACAGCCCTTGCATCCTGTAAAGCAGGAAGTCAAACGATTAGGGAAATGAGAAAAAGTCCAAATTAACTCATTTTTCAAACTATATTAACATAGCATTCCCCCCCCCCCCTTTTCCCCCCATTTTTTGGGTTTCATTATATAAGTAAATAGACATTAAAGAAAAGAAAAATCCCAGAATTTGTAATCTAAATTCCCGAGAGAGAGAGAGAGAGAGAGAAGGCTTACATTCGGTAGGGTTTTGAAGAATGAGAGAAACCCTTGAGCCTGCTTAGCATCTGTTAACAGTTATCCAAGCAAAAAACCAAAAAAAAAAAAGAAAGTGCTAATGTTATCAACCATAAAAATTAAAAAAAAAAAAAGAAAAAAGAATCTTAACAAAAGAAAAATAAAAGCATAAAAGAATCTTCTAAAGGAAAAAAGAGTGATTGGGACATTGGGTTACCTAGTTTGAGCTCTGGAAGCTTGCTTTGTTCATCAAAATTTTCATCCATTTTTAAGACACCTCACCAAAAGCCACAAAAGGAAAAGAAAGAAGGTTGCTACTGAGAAATGAAACTAAAAACCTTTTTCGATTCTGTAGAAATGAAAAACCCTAAATTAAGCGCCTTTTTTATGATGGCGGGAAAGGGCTAGGCGGGGTTTTCGGGAAGGGAGCGCGTCTTCTCCACTCCCCCAAAAAATACTACTCGATCCTCGTCACTAGAGGTGGCAAATTAAACTCGAACGTAAAAATACGTTTAAAAAAATTCAAGCCCGAGCTCGAATCGAATTCGATTTGATCAAAAAGTCAACGGTCTGAACTTGAAAAAACTCGAACTCGAATGGTCCGAACCCGAAATAGCCTGAACTCGAAACGACCCGAGCCCGAAAGAACTCGAACCTGAAATAACCCGAACCCGAGCCCGACCTAAACCCGAGCCCGAATTTAATACTAAAAATAAATATGAAAAAATTATAATTAAATAATTTTTTATAAATCAAAAACTTTAATAATG
>JBBYHL010000022.1:3253144-3270676 GCA_038381835.1 Adansonia madagascariensis | reverse complement strand
CATTTCAACTCCAAGAGAATTACAAGAATACATTGTATAAAACACTCCTCTGACTTAACCATCGGAGAGGGCTCCCGGAGTATAAACTCCGGCATCCTTCTAACTTTCTTTGTGTCACAGGATACTACTCGACTTCGGACTCTCAGGAAGACTTCAACATTACTAATAACTAAAGTAAAATTGATATTAATTAAATGCTTAAAGTAGTTTTTATATATTAAATAAGTTTTTTAATTAAAGTTTAAAATAATACTTATAGGTTATATATATATTATACAATTATATTGAAAATTAACGTGTTTTATATATAAATTTATTAATTTAAATGTATATACCCGTTTATGACACGTTATACGATAGACACGATTATATATTTATAGCACAATCAATTAAACGTGTCTTAATCATGTAAACGGATAGATATGACACGATTACACGTTTACGATACGATTAATTAATCATGTATTAACCGTGTCTTATGTGTGTTATACGTATTTTATACATTTATGACACGAAATTTTTATGTCATAAATGTGTCAACACGATTATGATACAAAACACGATTATATAAAACTCATACACGATTAAATTATGTCGTATGCGTACCACATTTTCTTATCGTGTCAAAAATTATTAAGTTTACGACTACTTAACTTGTTTAATAAAAAGTAAAAAAAATAAAAATAACTAGAAAAATGAAATTGAGCTTTAGTTTTTTCCAAAAAAAAAAAAAAAGTATTTAATTAATAAGTATAATTTATTTAAAAATTTGAAGAGGATATAAATTAATCATGCGCTCCACCGCTAAAAATTTGTTCTCCACTAACGACTGTAGCGTATGATAAAAGTTTCCTTTTTTAAAGATATAAAAATAATAAATAATTCTTTTTTTTATTCTCTCTAATCTGTTATCGTCTTCTTCAGTCTCTCTCCGTAATCCTTAGTTCAATATTTTTTTGCATGAATTCCAAGCCCTAGCGTTAACTTCTCTCACTTTTTTTTTTTTTTTAAAATTTTCAAAAATCAGCAATTGCGAGCGAACCGCAACATTGTATGGACGCGCGACGTGTGTCATCAGCCGTCCCCAGAGTCCGCCAAGTCGGATTCTTCACCCCAAACACGCCGGCGCAGCAGCCTGGACCTACTCGGTCGCAATCAGGCCCTCCAAACTCCAATTCGCCGCCACTCTCTGATTCTCCCTCCGGCAATTCCCTCTCTCCGGTCATGATACCGCCTCCGCGTCACCTCTCCGACAACCTCGGCGGACGCGCAGCAGTTGTGCCCGTTCCTCGACGGGAAGAGGCTGGAGAACATGCGACTGTAGGAAGTTACAACCCTTCTGAGTCGGTGTTGGGATTGGAGTCGCCACCTCCAAGTCGAATCGGCGACGGAGGGGCCTCGGAGGGGACAGAGTCATCGTTGGGATGGTATCGGAGGAGTAATTCTGGGAAATTTGGGTCAAGTTTTCCTGGAGGCGGTTTCGATTTGTCTCCAGTGAAGCAACCGGAAAGCGTTGCTGGAGTGGAAGCTAAGAATCCACTGCCTGGTAATATAAATAACTTTCAATATTTTTGAAATAAATGAAGTTTCTCAAAACAAAATTTTCTTGCAGAAAAAGGTGAAGCGCAGAAGGAACAAGTATCAAGTTCAAAGCCTCTAAAAGCGAAAACAACAAAAGCTGAGAGACGTGCCTTGCAAGAGTCTCAACGGGCTGCAAAATCTGCTTCTAAAGGTGCAAAATAGTCTTTTCTGTATTTTAGTGTCTATAGGAAACTTTGAAGTACTGCTATTTGAATTGAATTAATTATGGAATGTCTGCAAAAGTATCCTAACATGCACTCTTTTTGTGTTTAACAATGGAAGATACACTTTGAAGTGGCTAACTGGTTGTCCCTCTCATCCCAAAGGGTTTAGTTTTAACATATTAGTGATATTTGCAAAATTGATGGTGGAAACACTAGAGAGGAAGATTGGGAAATTGAAAAGAGGTTGAAGGGATTTAGTACAAATATATCGGAAGTAGCTCGTTGCTCAAAGAAAATATACATGGTATAACGATTAACATGCAATTAAGAAATAAGCTAATGATTTATCTAACTATCATTATGTTTTAAATTTCGAATGCCTTATTATTGTTATAAAATAATTACCATGGACAGGTTATTTAAGTACGTGTTGCAGTAAGTTGCAAGTTTTTCCTTTTCCTTAAATTAATTGGTTCTTAATCTGATTGAATGAGAAATACCTATTATGAAGTGAGTTCATCATCAAGCTCAGCCTTTACTTGTTTTCTAATCTGATGAGGTAAGCTTAAAATAGTTTGCGAGCTGCTCAGCTAGTTTCTAGCTTATAGTGTCCACCTCTATGACATTCAAATCATTGAATAGCTTGTTTAAGTCTGTTAGCATTTGCTCAGTATTTGTTTGGATTTGTTTTCTCACCCCTTCTAAATAACATACACTGCGGTATTTTAGATTTTGATGAAACATTAGTTTTCTTAGATTCATTTTTATATTTAAACTTGTTCTGACCAATTTAACTTGGTTTTCTAATGGCACGTAATTTGTTAGCTTTGTCCTTAGCCCTAAAGAGTTTTTACTTTTAATTTTATAGCTGAGGCAAATAAATCTGGTACACCTGGAGGAGAAGCTTCTTCTAAACCCATGAAGCAGCCACCACGAAAGAAAGATGGTCCTCCAGCTGCATCTTCAATTGCAGCTTCTGAAAGAATAGGAGTTGATCGGCCAGGAGAGAAAGAAAGGAAGAAAGATCTTCCTCCTCCACGTATGCAATTTGATGATGAGAGTCGTGTGGGTAAGGCTAAAAGGCGATCTGTGTTGAATCAACCTGAAGCTAGGAATAGAGTTGAACTCTTTCGCCATCTGCCTCCGCACAAAAATGGAAATCGGCTTTCTTATTTGGAGTCGAAATTTTTTGAACTTCATGAGAAGCATCCTGCTGTTTACAAGGTACCCTTTCTAGTAGTTTGTAATGTTTAGTTAACAGTTGAGCTTATTCATCTTTTTCCTATCTGATTAGTTGTAACCTAGCTGACACTGGACAGGGAAGGAAATGAAAGCCCCTTATAGGTTAGTTATTTTTGCAATTTAACTTCAGTTGAGAAAAAGGGAAAATAAAAGTGTGGGGGGAGCTGGGGTGGGGTGGATGTTTCCCCTTTAAAAATTGGCAAAAACTAAATATCCAGGGGAGTGATAACCTCAACGATGCAAATCTATAGTTGAGAATGCTACAGTAATCTTTTTTTTTCTCAGCTCTGTGAACTCATTGTATCTCTTTTACTGTTTTTTTTTTTTTTTTTTTTCTTTTTCAAAGCTGTAAAGCTTTATTAACTCAAATTCAGTCAAATCTTGTTGCACTAGTTGGTGTTAGGAAATTTCGTGGGAAGTGGAACCAGAATGATGGCGCATAGTATTTTTTGCATGGTGCATGAATTACTCTAGTCGGTTTATTTGGAAAGAAGATAAAACATATTTTTCCTATCTTGTAAAAGAGAAACCTGTTCCTTGTAACGTTGTGTTGTATGAAATTGTCAGGTTGGATTGCAGTATTTGGCTGGAGATTTATCAGGAGGAAATGCTCGTTGTATCGCAATGCTGCAGGCATTTCAGGAAGCTATCAGAGACTATTCCACACCACCAGAAAAAACCCTCATCAGAGATTTAACTTCCAAAATTAGTGGTTTTGTTTCTTTTCTGATTGAATGCCGCCCACTTTCTATGAGCATGGGAAACGCAATCAGGTTTCTGAAGAGTCGTATCGCAAAGTTACCACTAACTCTTTCTGAATCAGAAGCAAAGGCAGCCCTTTGTTCTGACATTGATCGTTTCATAAATGAGAAGATTGTGCTTGCTGATAAGGTAATAGTTAGACATGCTGCTACAAAGATCCGAGATGGTGATGTTCTTCTGACATATGGATCATCATGTGTTGTTGAAATGATTCTTTTGTATGCCCATGAGCTTGGGAAACAGTTTCGTGTTGTGGTGGTAGACTCACATCCCATGCTTGAAGGCCAAAATCTACTTCGTAGGCTAGTGTTAAAGGGCCTGAGTTGTACCTATACTCAATTAAATGCAATTTCTTATATCATGCCTGAAGTTACCCGAGTTTTCCTCGGGGCTTCCTCAATATTTTCTAATGGGACAGTATATTCAAGGGCTGGAACTGCATCTGTTGCTATGGTTGCTTATGCATTCCGTGTTCCAGTTTTGGTCTGTTGTGAAGCATATAAATTTCATGAAAGGGTGCAGCTTGATTCAATCTGCTTTAACGAGCTAGGTATGTTGGTGTTTATACAAGTCAATCTACCCGCTCCCTCTTCCCCCCCTCAGTCTACCACCTCCCTCTCCCCCCCCCTCAAGACTTTGGACTTGCAATCTCCGACTGAAAGGAGAGTTGTCGATTTCTTCTTTTTTCTCCTAGGTATATCATCTTCTCTTCTGAAGTAGAGAACTTAAGCCTTCCGTTCTGGATTACCTTGCAGGTGACCCAGATGCTGTATTAAAGGTCCCAGGAAGAGTGGATGTGAATTATCTGGATAACTTGACTGATAAACAGAAGGAAAACCTTGAGCTTCTTAATTTAAAGTAAGCTTTTAGATGTCTCACGTCCAAAGAAAAAAAGCAAGAAACTATTTGTTTTTAATGATCTCTAAATGATTCTGAATCCTCTTACCTGTATGTGAACAACAACAGATATGATGCTACTCCTTCAGATTACATCTCTATGATTGTCACAGATTATGGCATGGTGAGTGATATTGATATATGTTTCCCTCTCTTTGGCGGAGATTTTGTATTAAAGGGTATTCTTGCCTTGAATCCTAGGAATATTGAAGTCCTATGCATTTGCCCAATATTTTTTACGCTGTTTATCATTTACTCCTCTTTCTTGGTAGGATTAAATGCGTTAGATGCTCAAGCTTTCTTGAGGTTACTTGCATTGGTAGATTTTGACTCATAGTATTGTTTGCGCCACAGATCCCTCCCACAAGCGTGCCTGTCATAGTGCGCGAGTATCGGAAGGAGTACTTGTTGATTTAGAGTTGTCCCATTTTTGCAGAGGGAAAGTTCGTCACATAGATTCATAAAGGAATCCCTTTTTGGGAAATTTGGATCCATGGTTTATTCTTTTTTGATCACTTATTCTAGTGCCTTTCTTGTTTATTTTTTTCAATCAAAATCATAACTTTATGCCATTGTCAAATTAACTCAATTATCAGAAAAGGTACTTTTAGTAAATAGAACTAGATTTGGCCTATAATGATAGTTTTTGCCGTTTGATGTATTGGATGATAAAAGCTTCCCTGTACGTATGCATTTTTGATTGCAAGTTAGGCTAATGATTGCTAAAGAGTCGAAAGTTATTTCTTTACCTAAGATTCTAAGCAGGAATTGAGAATCAACTTTGTCTCCGGTAAGTTGATGTTGATAAAAGGATAGGCATAATCAAGTCGAGTTTATGTTAAAAAATTTTCGGCTTGATTTGAAATTTAGCATACGAAGTTTGGATTGAGTATAATAAAGTTTTATTTTTAAAGTTCGAGCAAGATAATAGTTAAATTGTTTGAATTTATTTGATTAAGTTTGTTTATCTAATAAAAAAATTCAATTGTAATGCAATTGTAGAGCTTATTTGCATTTTTTTTTTAGAATAGAAAATGTATGTCGACTCTTATGTGCTTGTAGAAATCCAGCATACCTACTGATTAAAATCCAATTGTAGAGCTCAAATGATTTCATCTTTTATATTGTAACTTGTAAGTTGTAACGCAATGTGACGCTTTTGTATATAGAATTTAAAAGTAAGAAAAAATGATTTCCAATCTTTAGGCTAATTTAGTTAATCAAACCCCTCCAAAATCTACTCAGAAAAAGAAAAGGCCAGTGGCATCGCAGGACCGCAAAAACTCCATGCATTCTCCACGTGTGTCCCTTGCATGTCACGGGTAGCAGAAATTTCGCACATCTGTCGACAATGCCTATTCTTTTTCAAATCTTCCTCAGTTCCTCTTTCGGTTCACCCTTTGAGATCTGACGTTCAACCATGGCTGAGCGTTATCCTAGCCAGTGGAGAGCCCCAAGGCCCAACCCCACCTGCGCAATTGCCTCCTCTTTCGTACAAAAAATCCAAGCTCATGCACCAGACACCACCCAAGTTCTCGGTCTCTTGACCCTCTTTGTTTCCGCCTCAATTCTCTTAATCCTCACTGGCCTCACCGTCACCACCGCCATACTTGGCTTCATCTTTTTTATGCCATTGATCCTTATTTCTAGTCCCATATGGTTCCCAGTAGGCATCGTGCTCTTTATCACCATAGCTGGATTCCTGTCGATATGCAGCTTTTTAGTTGCGGTCATGGCAGGGTTATCTTGGATGTACCGCTACTTCGTAGGCATGCATCCACCAGGTTCAGACAGGGTTGATCATGCATGGAGCCAGATATATGACACGGCCAGCCATGTCAAGGACTATGCCATGGAATATGGTGGTTACTTGCAAAGTAAGGTAAAGGATGCAGCCCCTGGTGCATGAGCAATGGATGCAACATGAATCAAATTCAGGGCTGATCCTTATTGCTAACGGCTTTTTTCTTTCTTTTTTTTTTTTTTTTCCCCTTCAGTTTGTGATGATGGTGATTTTGACAGTTTAAATCCAAAAAAAAAAAAAAAAAAGAGAAAAAGTGGAATACCTTTTCACTGCCAATGTAGGGGTTTCAGCACACCTTTTCAATGCCAATGTGGGGGTTTCATATTCTTGATTTCTTTATTTCTTTTTGTTTTCAATTGAAATTTCGGTGATGGATAGATCTTTTGAAATCTAGATTTTTAGGCGCAAATTAAGGAGCCTTGCCATTGCACAATTTGCATCAATCATGCTTAGGATAAAAGGATTTGGATTTAGGGTCATGTTTAAAACATTTGTTAAATAGATTATTGGATTAATTTGATATTAAATAAAAAAATTAAATGTTAATATGAAATTATTTTATCATTAAATTTTAATTTTTACTTGTCTTAAAAAAGTAAATTAACTTATTTAAAATAAATAAAAAAATTACTATTACATTAACTTAAGCTTTCTTTGATAGTCGTAAATAACTATTTGGTGGTGAAATATAAACGTCAAATAGAAGGATTTTGCATTCATTTCAGTCCAGTTAGAAACCTCCAATAACATGGGGATAAATCTGTCCACATCGTACGCGGCCCTAGACTTTGGATCATGCATGCATCTCTTGGATGTAGTGGTGCAGCTGACTCGAATACAGATCTGGTCATGCTTTTCTACTCTTTGTTGGATGGACGGGACGGGGAGGGCCGAGGGTCATTGGGGAAAGAGGCAAAAAAAATTTAAAAAAAAAGAAAAAGAAAAAAGAAGGTAAAAAGCCGAGCAATTAAATCTGTCCACACTTCTGCAACAACGGAATTTTTATAACTTTTGACGAAAAATTTCATAAAAAATTTACCACTAAAATTCTCATAAAATTTAAAATTTTCTAACATAATCTCATCGAATATGCCATTTTCGACAGAAATAATTTCAATGATTTTTTTTCCAATGATTTTTTTCGAAGAAATTTTTGCCGGAATTAATATTTTCAACGAAATTCTGGAATTCTATCGAAGATAAGTTTTGCAAAATTGAAATTTCATCTCCAAAATTGACGAGAATGAACAATCTTCCTGTCAAAAATTTCCTTTGGTAATATCCAATTTGTGTCGCTAAAAGACTCAAATCTGTCACTAAAGTTTTGAATAATTCTTGACGAAATTTCTGTCAAAAATTCAGGAATCAATGAGAAATACTTTGGCATTTTAAGTTCATTACTAGAAAGCTTTTTTCTTGCAGTAATTGTTCCTACTCTTAGGGTACTCGCTGGAATGGAATGTAAGGAATATTTAATAATTTAGTCCGGCTTTGCGCGGTAATTTACATTAACATTTTATAAAATGAATTTAAAAATATATATTAATTATAGTATGATATTTTTTTATAATTTTATTTATGTGCTGTGAGAGTATTTTGTATAAATAATTTTTTTAAATATTTATTTTTATATTTTAATATATTATAATATAAATATAATTATATAACTTGACGTGAATAGATAAAAGTATTAAAATTTATATAAAATAAATTATTAATATATCAAAATTATATAAATATAAAATATATTAATATGATTATGATAATAAAACGTAATTAGACGTGAACACGGCTATTAAATAATAATTATTAGAATTATTAATGACAAAATTGTAATTATCTTTTCATTCTCAATTTCATTCCTTTGTTTCCTGTCCGCTCTTCTCTACAATGGGAGAGTCGATCCCTTGGGAGGAAACCAACTCTGCCCATATATATAATAAAATTATATATAAATTATATAAATTAAAAATAATATTTATAAATAATAAAATATTAAAAATATTTTATTAAATCTTGAGTTACTATTTAAAAATAATAAAAAATAAAAATATATTCTATATTAAATGCCAAATTATTATTTATAAATAATAAAAAATAAATATTTAAAAATAATTTAATATAAAAATATTTTTATATTAAATCTTGAATTAATATATATTATATATTATATACGTTATATATAATTATATATGTTACATATAAAAATAATATACATAATATATAATAAAAATATTTTAAATTAAATCTCAAATTACTATATAAAGATAATAAAAAACAAAAAAATATTTTACATTAAATTTTGAATTATTAGTTATAAATAGTAAAAATTAAAATATTTTTTATATTACATTTTAAATTATTTTTTTAAAAAATTAAAATTATATGTATTATATATAGCATATATAATATATATTATATATAATACGTATAAATTATACACATTATATATAATATATATCATAGAATACATATATAATATAATATATAACATTAGAAATATAATATAATAATATATTATATATACTAAAAATATAAAATATTTTACTTTAAATTAAGAATTACTATTTAAAAATAATAAATACTAAAAAAAATTATTATATAAATTTTATATATAAAATTTTATATTAAATCTCTGATTATTATATAAAAATAAATAATAAAATATATTTATATAAAATCACAAATTATTTTTGAAAGCTTAAAAATAATATATATTATATATAAATTATATAATATGTATTATACTAATATATAATATATAATAAAATTAAAAATATTTTATATTAAATATCAAATTATTATATTAATATATCAAATCCATTCTCTCTATGCATCACACTTTTATTTTCTACGTAGTTCTTCTTTTTCAACATTGTCTTCATTTTTTTTTCAAAAAAAGCCATTGCCATTTTCAGAGCTAATGTATAGTGCTGTCAGCTGATGACCGTTTCGATTTAAAATTTCACCAAAAATAGATTTTGACTTTCCCTTTTTGATTCTTTAGTTATCATTTCCTAAATCAAACCCTAAATTCATTCAACTAAACCTTAACTTCGTAACAAAAAAACCATAAAACTCTTCCTTCCACTAGTATTTCGTTTGATTTTTCACTATTTTTCTCTTCTCCATTTGATCTTCCCCCCGACAAATTTCTAGGCTCCAAAGCCTCACAGATCTTCTTAAACCTGAAGCCTTCGCTCTCTTCTGTTTTTTATTTCTCCCTCTAGTTGTTAAGGTGGTGGCATTTGGCCTGGTATGGTTTCTAGCAGCTTTTATAGTCACTATTCTCTCTTTATAGATTGTGTGAGACTGAGGGAAGATGGGTCTTGAAGATTTTCAGACCATTCCACCCAGTTTTGAAATAGTTATTTTGAGGGTTAGGCTCAGAATGACTATTTGGAGACTTTCATGAATAATGGCGGAATAGATAATCAATCCTAATATCAATTTCATGAAGCAAAACACAGAATTTTTATGGCAGGGTGAACCATGCCGGAAAGGAATACCTATTTCAAACATAGTGTTTTTCATTTGATTTCATATCATTTTATTCTTAATCTCATCGAATTTATACTCACCGGGTATCTAAATATTGGAATTAAGTAATGCGTTTGGAAGCTTAAATTTGAAAGAAACTAGAGTTATGGCCCCTGGTTTGCTTGGGGGGTTATTTTTATTTTATAAATTTTAATTGTTATTAATTAAAAATTAATTATAAATTAAATTTTATTAAATAATAAAAATGTATTTAAAATTAAACGTGAATTTTAATTGATTCAGAATTATCAAGAATATCTATTATTTTAAACACATTATTTAAAAATAAAATAATTAATTATATTTTTTAAAATTTTAATTAATTTTAATAAAAATTTAATTTTATTAAATAATATTTATTTATTTAAATTTGATATGAATTTTAAATCGATCTACGAGTCAACGTATAGATCAATCACTTTAAATAGATCATTTAAAAATAAAATTAAAATAATTGTTAAAATAAATATTTTTGAACTTTTTTCATCGGCTCATGTATCAATCTTAAACTGAGTTTTAAGTTAATATGTGGATTTATCCATTTAAATAAACTTTTAAAATTAAAATAAAAGCAATTAATAAAATAAATTTTTATTTTATTTTTTTAGCAGGTTTGATATGGATTCTAAATTAATCTGTGAGTCAATTTGCGGACCAACCCTTTGTATACATCATTTAAAAATAAAATAAAAATTATTAATAAGATAAAAAATTTTAAATTTTTTTACCAAATAGGTTGGATACGGTTTAAATCAATCCGTAAATTAACCTATAGATCAACCTTTTAAATACATTATCTAAGAACTAAATAAAAACTATCAAATAATAAAATTATTTTGTTGCATGCTTATCATGTGTATATCATAAAAAGTCATAAAACGGCCCACAAGTCATGTACAAATAAACTTCTTTAAATACTTTATTTAAAAATAAAAAAAAAACTTAAATATAAAAACTAAAAATAATTAATAAAATATTTTTTTTATTTTTTAGCAAGTTGAGTATTGATTCTAAATCAACTAGTGAATTACGGTAAAGATCAATCTCTTAATAAAAATAAAAATTAAATATAAAAAACTAAAATTAATTAATAATTTCTTATTTTTCCCAAGTGGATCTTGTACTAATTCTAAATTGATATATAAATTGCTGAGCGTATCAACGAATCAACTACTTTAAATATATAATCAAAAAAATTAAAAATAATTAATAAAATAAAATTTTTATCAAGCAAGTCGAATACAAATATCAAATCAAATATGTGAGTTTTCATATAAATTAACCCTTTTAAAATATATCCCTAATATATTAAATATCCTTGGTATATTGAAAAAGATACTAAAATAGTTTCAAAGGACTCAAAAATCATAATGTATATATAGATAGATAGATAGATAGATTGGTTGAATTTAGTATTTATAGTAAAAGAAAGTTGGAAACTGGTGATAAAGTTTTTTTTTTTGCTTTTTAATTTTCATGGGAATTTGTTAGGATTCTAATTAATGATGGATTTTGAAATCCATCACTAATTTTTAATCTATTTATCGTAAAAAAAAGGCAATTGCATAGAATTTTCAAGCCATTCCCTCCAGTGTGTTTGAAGTTAGTTTTGGTTTTAGTTAATTTATTTTATGCTGTTGAATTGAGTTTAATATGGATAAATATCATTTGATTCAATTCAAAGGGTTCTAGATTTGCAATTAGTTGTACAACTTCTTGAAGACATAGAAAAGGAGGAGACGATTTGATTGTGCAATTTTTAAGCTTTACCCATATCAATGTTGAAGCATGAAACTCATGTTTATGTTCATAAATCAGGGCCAATTTTTTCTAAATGAATGAGAACATGTGTTAACAGCCTAAAAAATTATTGCAGTATTCCCCATGGCCATGCAATTCAAAGAATATTCAGATGTAATCATTTCAACATCATTACCCTACATTTCTGGTTAAGAATATACTGCTCCAAAAAAAAAATTGTAGCTCTTATACCTATACTTGAAAATATTGGGTTTTTCCTTATTTGTTATCGGAACAGGAACTCATGGATGTGGGAAATTCAGAAAAATGAGCTAAAGGACGCCTTGAAGCTGGTCACATATTCTTCGTCCAGAACTTCGAGGGGAGCTTTTCAAAGATTTGAGCACTAATGGAGGATTTATCCTTTTGGTACATTTCACATTCCTATCATTTACTATAGAAGGATTCAACTACATGATTAAAGTATTTGTTTCAAGTTTCTACACACAGAATAGATTTATTCTCAAAATGTAGGTTTCTCACCCTTAATAGTTAAAATTGTTACCTTAAGCCAGGCTTAATGAAAACCATGTTGAGGTAAATGAGTAGACAAGAGTGTCTGGAATTTATTAAATTTCTATGCCTGTGTTAAACACCATGTAAACGAAACACCATTTTCAGACTCATGTTTAATAACTCCTTACCATTTTCTTTTAGGGACCTACTCAAGCTTAAGAATCGAGGGATTTTCTTGTTGAGGTAAAATTTGATTTATTGTCAAGGTAATCTCTTCGGTTTATTTTCGTACTTATTCTTAGCTGCTTAATACAGTGTTTATGTCTGGCGGCGTTGTTGCAAGTAACCTATTCTTTTCTGCTTCTTTTATTTATTTTTTTGCTTAAAAAATATAGATTAGAGATTATGAATTATGTTTTATAGTTTACAAGTTTAAAGTTTAGAATTAAAACTTACAGCTTAAGTGGCATAGTCTTAGTGGTATTGCACCCTAGAATTTTCATTACATTCACTGTGGCTAAATTTAAAAACTTAAATAAGTTTAATTTGTTTATGTATGCAATATTTGACTTGATATTTATATATTAGTTTATACTCAATTACAAATGTACTATGTTAGCTTTTCTCATTAAGTGAATACTTTAATTGTTAATAATTAATAAACTAATTATATCAATACTGATATTAATTAATATGGTATTGTAAATTATTAATAGTGATTTTATATTCCCACGTATTAAAGACTAAACATAATTATACTATTAACACTTATATTAATATTAAACTATTCAAGTATACATAGTTACTTATACCTCTAGATATCTAATTTTTTTTGGACCTTTTCTTCGACGGTCAAAAATATCTGAAATCAAAATTCAAATAACTAATCGAATGGAGGTGAACCTTCTTTGGGTGAACCGGACCTTTTCCGGGGCCTCTTTGGTTTTACGAAGACACTACAAAAAAGCTCATTTCAAACGACATTTATAAATGCCAGTGAAAGATCATAAAAAGTGTCATTATTAGTATCACCGATGATCTTTGAACTGCTAGCCGGTAAAAGTATTTGACGGTCAAACAACTAGTGCCGACAAATCAATTTATTTTTTTGACATGGCTTTTACCGACACTTTTAAATGCCCTGAAACATTAAATTCTTTAAAAGCATTTGAAAGTGTCCCTAAAAGTCATGCTTTATACTTTAACCTGACGATTTCTTCGGCATTTTTGTTGGTGCTTGTACCTGCCAGCAAAAGTTTAAATTTTTTATAGGCTTTTCAAGCTACCCTAAAAGTTACATTTAAAAGAAATAACAATGATATCACTAGACTTATTCAAAGGTTAGGTTATTCGTCAAAGTTCGAAGGTCTACCCAATATTTGAGAGGGTTTGAACAAATATATTAGGCCTGAAAAATGGGCTTAGACAAAAAACCTAAGTTCGATTAAAAAATGGGCTGAGCCTTGTGTCCAACTTTCAAAACCCAGCTTGGCCCGGCCTATTTTATTATTACATTATATATATTTGTTTTATATTTTATGTATTATGTTATTTTTATCATATAAATAATACATATATATAATATTATAATGTAAACTTAAAAAACTAAGCTAAATTATTTATATTTATAAACTTAATAAGAGAAAATTATTAATTAATAAAGATTAAATTTTAAAAAATATATAATTATAAAAAAAAATATAATGTGGGTAGACATAAATGGGCTTGAACTATCTACTTACAAATACAGGAGGGCTTGGGCAAAATTCTAAGTTCATATTTTAGGCCGGGCCAGATCAGGTTTGGATAAGCATATTTTAATGTTAATACTATTCTCAAGCCCAACCCGAATCTGACCCAGCCCGTCCTGGCCCATGAACAGGTTTGGTTATCACATCATTATCTAAATTTTAAAAATTTAAAAGGAAAACTTTTCACTATATTTTCATTATTAGAAAAAAATATGAAATATGAAAAAATGAAAAAAAAAATTTATATATCACGAAATATTCTTTTAATTTTACATTAAGTATAAAAACTCGACTAAAAGTTAAAATATGGTTAACATTTTCATCCGCCACCAATGATAGAATCTAACAAATGAAAAAAAAAAAAAAAAGAAAACCCAATCATTTCTAACATGCGTGATATATCTACTTGTTTTTTTTTGTTTTTTTGTTTTTTTTCATAATGTTTCCTCTTCATTGCCAAAAACTTCATTAAAGACCTTCCGCTTTCGGATTCTATTTCATTCTTGATGTTAATAAACTTATCTTTTAGCGTCCCAAGTGCTACAATATCCCACAACAATGCAATAAAAAGCTTCGGTCAATCAAAACATTTTTAGAAGGCTGAAATTGAAAATTGAAAATTGAAATCAAACTTAAAAGATAAAATGACCTTACCCTCCATTAGAAGCAGCATGCACTGAGGAAGTTGACGTTCGAAAGCCATAATGCTGTTCAATTCTTCTTCACGTTGATAGATGTAAGCATTCAAAACTGCTAATTTGTCTGATGCATTGTCGACATTTGACAAATCTTTCAGTAGATAAGCAATGGTTTTAAACAAACGGATGGTTTAAGACTCAATTTCAGCTGACGTTTATTTATTAACATAAACCAATTATTCTTACCTCATAATCTTCTGGTTCTAAGCTGTTCTGTTTTGCTTTTTGTGCCAAATGCTTGACATCCTCAGCAATTGAGGACAAAACTTTCTTGTCTGCATCCTGCAATATGTGCAATAAAATGATAGCATATGTAAAACCTCACCTAAAATAAAAAGTACTTTTTTCCCAGCAATTGCAGCATGGAAGAGGGAAGCCTTTTTATTTTAGCAAGTGAACTGAAAAAACCTTAGGCATTAGAAGGAATAAGGTCAAAAGGCATGGCAATGTCCTAGCCTTTGATCAAAAAGCATTAACAATCAAGGGGAATCTATACCGAAAACCAACAACCAAGTGCAACATAACTTTTCCAATCCGGCAAAGAACTAGCAATCAGAGATTTAAATTGTAATCGCAAACACATTTTCCGTCGCGTGATGTTTGTCGTGGTTGTAGATGTAATGGATGCTGTCACGGTCATAAAACCTTTTTTCAATCTGGCAAAGAACTAGCATAATAATGCATATTGAACAGCAGCTACAAAATAAGAGTTTGGTAGTTACAAGTTCGAATAAGTTGGGGTATTTGTTTCATCTCGCACATCGACATCTAGTAACAATCTAAACTTTAGAACCTTGTGAAGTCAGGCAACTGGTTTTACTTGCGTTCTTGGAAATTGATTCTGATCTATTATAAATTTTCCTGGGAAGAGATTTGCTTCTGATGGACCTATCTCCTCATGAAATACAGGGGGAACTTCTAAAAAGATTAACTGAAAAACATTTGAGAAACAAATCAAACCGAACGAACATAAATAAATAAAAGAACCTTAAAAAAAAAAAATAGATAAAGGAAGCAACTTTCCCAGCAATCATGATATGCAAATGAAACAGGATAAACAGAATGAGCTAGTATGAATAGTAATAAACAAACCCCATGCCTTATCATTAAGCTAATCTAGGCTTGCAGTGGGAACGCCATAAAGATAAAAGGAAAATGAAGAACAGGGACCTGCATGCATTCCATGTATAAATTTAATGTTTACGTTGAGTTGCATGTTCCATATGTTCTTTGATTTCATGATAGTTATCATCTCTTTTAGCATGGTTGAATTTTTTTCGTCTGTTTATGTGTTACTTGAATCTATGCCATTCCACGTTTACATGCTCATTTTCATCTTGATTTCATGATATCCATATGTTTTTGTTGAGTTGGCTGTGAATTTTGTTGTGAATATGATTTTAGATTCATAAAAGATTAATTGGTGGAAAAAAAATTATGTTTCAAGGCCATGCATCATATTAAATTTAGCATGAAAATTTTTTTTGGGTGAATATTTGTCTTAGCTGAATGTAAGGGATTTTATGTAATGTTTCCTTTAATTTTTAAGTCTATTTAGCATGATATTTGGACTTGGCCGAATGACTGAGGGCCAAGTTGCAAAGTTTAAATTTTTAGGCTACTTTTCAAGGTAGCTGAATATTAGGGAATGTGATTGCAAATTTTATGTAATTAATTTTAAACATTTTAGGGCCATAAGGTAATTTGCCTAAGCTTAACGATTAAATTGCAAAATCAAAAGTTTTTTAAGGCCAAGGGTGCTTGGCCAAATGGTCCTAGAGTTCTTAGGAAATTTTCCCATGTGTTTTGTTGTGCATTATGCATTTTTAGCCATTTAGGTACTAAATTCAAAAGTTTAGAAAGTCTAAGGATCATTCAGCAAAATCTTACATTTTAGGGTTATTTAGGTCATTTCTCATGTGAATTACCTATTTTCGAGTATTCTAGATACTTTAAGAATATTATTAGCATTTTAGATCATTTTAAGTTCAAAGCAAAATTTTAAAAACTTTAAGAACCCATTAATAATTTTTTTATATAGATCACACGTTACCTTGTAGCTTGCGCACTTAGGATATAATAGCCATCTAGTGTATACTATTGTTTTTGAATCCTAGAGAGATTATAAAGATTTTTTTAAATTTTAAAGGTTATTTTCATAAAAGCAATATTGTAGGGTGAAAAATTGTTTCAGCGGCAAATAAGAATCAAAATTGTTTTAGCGTTAGATACGAAGCAAACATATTATGGCAGGAGCAAAGAGAAAAAAACAAGTACTAACAGTGATCAAAGTTGGGAGAGATTTAGTGATGGATTAAAAAAAAAAACCGAAAAGATAAATCAAAGCAAGTTATGATGGCAATAAGTATAGCTTCCTTTACTTTCTATGTATTTTTTATTTTCTGCATATTTTTTACTTTCCTATACTCTATAATTTTTTGGCCTTTTTATTAAAATAATATAATTTTTTTTTTATTTACTGAAATAAGTCATTTCAGATTATTTATGAAAATAGATTAATTTTGAGAGAAATCATCATTTGAAATGACGATTTCTCAACAAAAACAAAAAATTATAAAATTTAATTAAGAAATCGCCATCTGATTTGACGATTTCTCAATACATAAATGAAAATCACCATCTGATTGGACGATTTCCCAACACATGTATATAATATGTATATAATGATATATAAATTTTGAAAAAATTTCAAAAAAAAGAAGTAAATTAATAATTATTAAGAAAGAATAAAACAAAAACATAATTATAAAGAAGGAAATAATTATTAAAATTATTAATAAAAATTTTAATTATCTTTTTACTTCTAATTTTATTCT